>JAJEKB010019408.1:84433-106551 GCA_022393335.1 Macrotrachela quadricornifera
TTTTTGTTGCTTATTGACAATTAGTTGACGATAAACAGATGACGTTGTAATAATATTTTGTGTTGGTAAAGTTGACGAATTGATTACATGATTGAGAGGGAGCATTGTTGGCGGCGGTGTTCGGCATTGCTATTTCTAGTAATATTAGTTGATGTTGCCGTTGCTGCCATTCACACTCATCTATCTGTACACGCATCGAGTTATGGATGTGTTTGCAATAGTCATAAGCTAAAAAATCTGAAAACAAAACAATCGAGAAAGAATAAAAAAAAAGGGAAAAAAGAATAGAGAAAAAGAAAGAAAGAAGGAAGACACTTTCATTTCATTAGTTCGAGTGAGAGAAAGGAAATGAGGAAAGTCAAACTCGATTTATATTATTGATGATGACTATAAAATAACTATGTTGTTAGTAAAATCTTTCAAGCAAGCTATATGAAAACATAGTGAACTAATATGATCGATGAAAAACAGCAGTAGAAAAAAAGACGCGAGGTACAGAACACTATTAATGTTCTCCTTTTTTTCTCTTTCTCTCCTTCTCTCCCCCTCTCTCGTTCCCTCTCTCTTCTTCGTCTTGTTCTCCTTCTTCTTTGTATGTTTGGTCTACCTTGCGGTGGAAACATACATACATGAGAATAAATGCTCCAAGGTCTTGCTCACTAATTTCACTTGAAACTATTTTTTTTTCTTTTTGCATTCTGTTACACATAATTGAGACGTCAGACAATGCAGTCATACTGTTATGAAGAAAAAAGAAATAAGATCATGTGCCATATTTATTCTCAATCTCAATATATTCAATTCATTTATCCTAAAGAAAAATGATCTTCTAAATAATTACACTTGATTAAATTTTTTCTAATGTTTCAATCTAATCTTTTAAACTAAATCAAATAATACTATACGTACAGATAAAATCTATAACATGATGATTAGAACGATGAAAAAAGAAACATAGCATAGTGACAACAACAACATTAATAACAACAACGACAAAAAAGTCAAACCATCTGTTTGTTTATGTATCTTGGATACAAACGTTACTAATATATAGGGGAAAAAGTGATTTCTTCTTTCATTCGCTTTTTTTTTTATTAGGCAGTATAACACGCGAAGGCCAAGCGGGCCAGAAGGTGTCAGTCGTTGTATTGTCAATGCCAGAAAAGCAAACTTATATTCGCACGCATACACACACACATACACATACAAGTCATCATTGATGTCGTCGTTGCTGTCGTCTGTCTTCTTTCTTTCTTTTCCATCCGTCTCGGATCACAGAAAAACGACGAGAAGCGAAAATGATCGTTTTCATTCTGTTCTTTCTTTTCTGTTCTATGTTAAGTTAGATGACGTCGAGCATTGTATATATGTTGCCCGATGAAAAGCGATCTCCTGGCAATTAGACGCGCGTGTATGCACGTTCGCTCGCTCACTCTATATGGTCTTCACATACTGTAAGCATTCGATTCTTTGAGCCGACAAGAAAAAGCAAGAAAAGATGTAGAAGGGCAGCCGACATAGCAATGACGAACGGGTGCTAATCGTGTTGCACTAACATACATAGATGTATACACATATGAAACCGGAAAAACACAATTGACAAACGGGTGGATCTTCCGTTAAATTATCACTAGCGTTGTATTCTGACAAAAGATGTCAATGCAAACAAATATAGATAAGAACAAAGAATGTTGTTCTGTTCAAATGCTTTTATCAAACTTCTATTTGTCTAGAATCAATTTTAAACTAAAAATATAAATATTTATACACAATGAATTATACTTTATTCTACAAAAAGAAAGAAATATTTTTTTTGGAATATTTTACATATTTTTTAAGTATTTTAATGAAGGAATCCAATTAATAATCACGACTTGGTAGATGAATATATATTTATATCATGACTATCATGATGTATAAATAGGTTTTTTATGAAGGCATATAACATCGCACATGTACATTTCTTTGGTTTTATTATAATAACGACAGATGACTCATACTCATAGTCATTCTAAAATACCATGATAAAATAGAAAAAAAAGTACATTTAATCATCTTAAGGACAAACAACAAGACTATATAAACAAGAAATTAGTGCTATGTAAAAATTACATATCCTACCATGTCTCCTCAACATAATGTTCTAAAAGGTACTTATAGCTATCAGAATCCAAGATTTCAATCGGATACAAATGATGCAAAAATACAATATCAACGAAGCTTTTCTTTTAATGATTATTCTACATTGCAAGAAGAAGTGCTTGATAAGCAAGGATCAACATCAGAGTCAACATCAATCACTCATGTTTCAATACCAATAGAAGAACCAACGGTACCTATCATTCATCGTGAAATAAAAAGTGGACGACAACGATTTCGTTGGAATTTAATATTCAATGTACTTGTTTGGATTATCTGTCCATTACCACTTTGGCTTCCATTCGTTTCCAATAAATTAGCTATTTATTTGTTACCTTCTATTCAAGGTATTTTTGTATTTATTTGGTTAGTTATCAGTCTACTTGCAGCACGAAATGCATTTATTATTTTTCGGTTAGTTAATAGAATTTTTTTTTTCTTCTACTATCATTTTATTATTCTTCATTTTTTTAGTTATCGAAATCGAGATTATTCGTCATTTTTAACAACTGAAGAAATAAATAAGATTCGACATGTGGTTGCAATTAGTTGTTATAAAGAACCTTTAGAATTAATTAAACGAAGTGTTGATACACTTGCAGCACAAAGTGAAGTAAATCGTATTTCAATGGTTATTTCATTTGAAGAACGTACACCTGATGTACATACTAAATGTGAATCATTACAAACATATTATGCTCAAGCTGGATTTCGAGATCTTATTTTTACTATTCATCCATATGGACTTCCAAATGAAATTTCAGGTAAATGTTCAAATGCAAATTATGGTTTACGTAAAGCAATTGAAAAATTAAAACTTAATGAAACAGAAAAAGAAGATCATATATTAATAACAACATGTGATGCTGATTCACAATTTCATCGTCATTATATTGCTGCATTAACTTATCAATATGTCAAAGATAATTATCCAGCATTAACAACAATTTATCAACCACCACTTTTTTATAATTGGAATTTAGATGGTTTATCATTTTTTACTCGAGTTACTGGTCTACTTCGAAGTACATTAATGTTAGGTGCATTAATACCATTTTCAATCAATACAATGAGTATTTTTTCCTTTTCATTATCATTAGCTAAAGCTGGTAATTTTGTTCATCCAGCTTATCAAATGGATGATATAATATGTCTTATTCGATGGATGGGTGTAACAGGTCGACGTCTTTCTATTCATATGGTTAAAGTACCTGTATTAAGTGGACCAACATGTGGTCGAACAATTGAATATGAATTTATGGAATGGGCAAGACAAGCGAGACGATGGACAATAGGTGCTGCTGAAGTTTTTCATTATTTTATGATTAAATCTCGACGTATTCCATTTTTAACATCACTTTCATGGTCAATAACTTTTCTTATCTATTATGGTATATTACTTTGTTCAAGTGGACTTTATAGTTTAACATCTTTTTTTGCCACATTATTTCTTCTTCAAGATATTCCGATATATATTGTTTATATAATGTATGCATTAATATCAATTCAGATGTTTTCATTTTTAATTGCTTTTATTATTGATATATTTATACCTCGTCTTTTAAATGTTGATGAATGTATATTTTTTTTACGAAATTTTTTTCATTTTTTAGTAACTCCTTTTGTTCTTATTGCTTATTCATTTGTTGAGTTATATGCTTTACATGAAGTAATGATAAGAGGAAAAAAAGTTTGTAAACATGGAGCTTCAAATAAAAATACACTTAATTAAATTCAAAAATTCTTGTTGTATATTCTTCATATTCTACTTGATAACCAAGTATTTGACCAATAAAAGAGCCAATTTTACCTATTAATTGTGAAACATATACTGGTAAATATGTTGGATAAGTTTCAATATTATCAAGAAATACAAATGCTTGCCAAATACTCATATATTTATCACGTGAAACACCAACAATATTTTCATATGATTCTGCTCGTAAACCATGATTTTTATATATTGGTTCAATACGAACAATTAAAATAAGATCTTCTTTGTTATCATTCATCCAAAATGTATGAGGAACAAGTGGTGAAACAATTAGAGGTGTTGGACATGTATGAATATCACAGGAGTGTATTTTATTACCTAATTGATAAGATAGTTGACCTTGTAGAAGAGTAAATTTTTCTATTTGATAAGGATGTATATGTAAAAATGGGGTGCATGACCGTTTTAAAGGCGGAGTCTGAAGATTTCCACATGGTCCATTTTTATATACAGTCAATTTAAATTCTAAATAAGCACCTTTATATTGTTCCGTTCGATTATAAAATTCAAATTTATCAGTAATATTTATTAATGACGATGAAATATAAGATGAACCTTTTGTACGAGTTCGAGATAACTAAATATTTTTTTATTAATAAAAATTTCTTTTAATAATTAACTTGACAAAATCTTACCTTTGAAATCCAATGACGATAATATCCAATCCATACAGCTAAACATAATACAAGTATCCATTTAAACCACCAACGCATTTTATCTTCTTCTATGTATAGAATATAAACAAGTAAGATAGATATAGAGTCTGATGATCAAAAGGTTGAGAAGTATAAAGGTAGCAAAATGCAAAAATACTTTATATATCGTCATAGTCAACATTATATATAATTAGTTAAAAAATAAAGTATTCTTCACTTTATCTGATAAAAGAACGAACGAACGAACGAACGAATGAATGAGAAAGAAATCAAATCATATTATTAATGCTAATTATCGGTATTATTTTTTTTTCTGCATTAATAGACGTAAAGACCGTATTTTTTTATATTCTTATTTATATATTTGTCAAACAGATTACCATATAAATGTGTTTTGAGTGAAAAAAAAGCCTTATGTATTTCACCATCTTATGATATAACTGAAGAAAAGAAACGATATTTTATTGAATATAAATGCATAACTGATTTTAGTGATAACTGCAATAGAAAACTGGTCGTTTTATTGTTATTTATTGATTTATTAAAAAATAATTGTCGGTTTTTCTATACTTTCAAGGCTTTGTTTCTCATGACCTTCATTTTGTTTTTCTTGGCAGATATGTGTTTTAACTTTGAGAGATATGATTCACCGATGTAAAGACGACATGTAAAATAGAGCGTTCTTTGATAAGCATAACACATTGACGATTCATATTAAATAAAAGAATCTATACAAAGCATACTGAAAAATCATCGATACGGCTCATGATTATAAATTATAGTCGAAACAATCCTTGAACCAAATGAAAAAAGATCTATAAAATATAAAATAACACCAGTAGAAAAGTTTATTTATTCTACAATTGAAGTCTCAAATTTCAATAAATTATCATATAATACGTTTTCTTAATTAATCAATTAAACTATAAATATGCATTTTTGGTGGTATTCGTTTATTTGTTGGTGTTGTAACTGTATAAACTAATTCATTATTTAATGTTACATCTATATTTTGTATACCATTTGCTTCTGATAAACAAGAAAGTATTTGTGGTGGTTGTAAACTAATATCAACAATAACAATTTCATGCAAACTTGCCGATGATGATTGTGGAGCATAAACAATAATAATAAAATGTGATTGTTTTGGTACTAATAAAATACGATCAATACGTGATGATAATGGTCTATCAAAATATTTAACAAAATCAAGTGGTATAATCATATTTTGTTTATTAGTAAAAAGTAATAAACGATCTGTTGTTGCTTTGTTAACATCATGTATAGCAATACGACCTTGTTCATCAGATGATATTCCAACAGGATCAATTAAAACATTTGATATTGATTTTGTAAAATCTAATTGATCTAAAAGATGAACTTGTTTTGTTGTATGATTTAAATTATATTGATAGCATTGTCGTTTTGTACGACTACATATCCATATTTGATTTTTTTTATAATAATCACAACGTATTATCATTATTGGATCATATGGAAAAAATAAACATAAAAGTAATGCTCCATGATGTGTATGTAATGTTAATATTTGTGTATCAGTTTCAAATGCAATTAAATAATCTTGTGTTACTGTAAATGTTGATATTAAACGTATAGTTGATAAATGAAAACGTTCAGTTAATAAAGGTTGTCGATGAAGATGACGTGAATATGAAAATATACGTATTTCACCTTCAGTATCACATAAAAATATTCGTTTATCTATCGATGATATAACCCATTGTGCAGATATATCTAAATCAACTGTATAAAGTTTATGAACAGATAAATCATTTTTGGAATAATATTCATTAATAGAAGAACTTGATGATATGAATTCTGTTTCTTTATAATTATTATCTTTAGTTTTTATCGTACCAATTGTTTTACCCATAGTACGACCATTGGAAGGTATAAAACGAAACTATTTTATTGGTTAATATAAAAAATAAAATAAAATTTGTTTATTTACTTGTTTAAGTTGCCGTGCTATTTTATTAAGTATACGTTCAATATCATCAACCATAGCATTCATTTCATATACTTCAAAATCAGGTGAATATCGTGGTGAACTGTTTTATTTAGTTTAAAAAAAGTAAAAAAAAAAAACAGGGAAAAAATTTAAATAATTATTTTTTTTAC
This sequence comes from Macrotrachela quadricornifera, assembly GCA_022393335.1. Classification (NCBI taxonomy): domain Eukaryota; kingdom Metazoa; phylum Rotifera; class Eurotatoria; order Philodinida; family Philodinidae; genus Macrotrachela; species Macrotrachela quadricornifera. The sequence continues at coordinate 91,145 of JAJEKB010019408.1, forward strand.
TTTTGTGGTAAATGAAATGATTGAGCCGTATGAAGGTTTTTACGTATACCATCAAGTTCATTGGTTGATCTATTAAATAATTTTAAAAATAAAATCTTTTTCTTTTCCTTTTAAAATAAATGAAAATTTACTGTTTAATATTTTGTTTTACATGATTAAGACGTTGTAAAAGTTGATCACGTTGTTCTCGAAATTCATTTGTTATCATCATATAAGCTCGTTCAACATCATGTACAGCTGTTTTAGCAACTGATGATGAACGGGATAATTCTTCATATAACGCATCTATTTAAAAAAAAAATTATATTTTCTTTAAACGAATAAATCAACCATCAAAATATAATTTATTATATTTTAAAATTTATTGAATCTTTATGTAAAATCTATCTAAAATGTTTTTCTATTTTTCAATTAAAATCTTATCTTTTGATTATTTTCTTCTGATAATCAACTTGATCACTCACTAGTTCGCTGTTGAAGTGCACGTATACGAGCTACTACTTGACGACGTTCATGTATACTTGAAGATAAATGTGTATTGTTACTTATTCGTGATGTCGCCATGTCTTTTCTTTTTTTTTTAAACTTTTTGTTTTATGTTAGTTAAGCATCGACATACATATATATACATATTTACCATAGATTTTTTTTTGAAAAGTAAACAAACCTTAGTAACGTCAATTAAAAGTATTTAGAAGCTGACAACAACAACATTTACATTTCTTTAAGTCATTTAATCATTCTTTTGTTTAAATAAAAACAACAGGTGAAAGAAAAAGAAATAAAGAATTCAATTTTATTTAAAAAGTTTTCATTGTTCATATGATTAAATCATATAAAAGAATAAGCTGTCATTCTGTTTAGGCAGGTGCAGGAGTCGGTGTTATATCTAAAAAAAGAAAGATATTCAAACAAATACAATAATATAATTGATTATAAATATCTTACTTGATGGACAAGGTGTACCAAGATGATAACTAAGATCAGCACAAAAACAAGCAAAATTATGTGGAGTATTATTAGGAGTACCTAATGAAGTTGGTGATATTTCTGAACAAATATTTTCTGGATTATCACCACATATATTCGGACGATCACATATACCTAAAGAAATGTTTTTTTTTTGTATTTTTGAATAAAATTTAAATAAAAGAATTTAATGCAAAAATCATACGACAAGGTTTGTTTAATTTATAACGACGATCAGGACAAGTACATGCAACATTGTCCTCATTTATTCGAAAACAACTATAACCATTTGCATCATTAAATGGTTTCTCCAAATCACATACGCTACAATCTATTGAAAACGAAATATAAATGAATTTTTTCTCTTTCATATAGAAATATATGTAAACGTACTTGTAACAGCATTGGTAACTGAGAAAGTCATAGTTGCTGTAGCAATGATAAAAAGAAAGGCATACATATTCTTCTTCTATTTCTTTGTCGTTTTCGTATTTGAAATGAAATGAATAATGATTTACTCGTGAGTATCATATTGATTTTTATAAATTCAACATTTGGTTAGATTCTCACAAGAGACAATATTTATTGTTTTCTAAGAAATTGATAATTAGAGATTTTTTCAAGCATGTTCGTTGATGATTTAGAAATATCATATAATATCAAAAATAGATTGAAATAATTTGAATCTATTGAACTGTATTAATTTCTACATTATTCTATGATTCATATATCAGAATTTGTGAATAATACATCTTTTCGCATCAATATATTTTTACATGAATATATAAATTTTTATATGGTTTTTATTAAATATGTAAAAATTAAAATTTTTCTTAAAATAAATTGAATTTTATAGATTTTTCTGAGTAATTACATATTCATTTGGATTAAATGACGTCAATATTCAGTTTATTTTCTCAGAGGATATTCTTTAAAAATGACGTCACTTTCAATAAAATGAGGTATTATGTAGTTAATAATTCAAAACTCTTTTTTAATATCACAACAATAGTTTTCTGCTTCTCTCAATATTTCAACACATACAAAACATTCCAAAAAAAGAATCTTATTGATAAGAATTACTCATTTATTTCGTAAATTATTGTGACATGAATTTGAATGATGAGAAATAAAACATCTGTCTAAAAAAAAGAAAAAAAAACTTCAGACATCATGATGGATAGTAGTAATGAAAGAATGAATAAAATTTATATTTAATCAAACAATTTTTCATTGAAAATTATTATAGGAGAAGTTGCCAAGAAAGTTTGACAGTATTCTAGGAATTGTAAAAAAAATTGAACAAAGATTAAAAACAATACCTTATTGAAAGATATCATTCAATATTACAGAGAAAGAATCGATTTATTTTATAATCAACTAATATCAACTCATAAAGGTTATTCCATGCGATGTCTAGTCTCGAGTTATAGATAATAAATCAAAAGAAGTGAAATTAAAACACAAAATAGCATCATACTGTTATTTCAGTACAAAGAATAATGAGACAAACTTAATGTCATTTTTATAAACAGTTGCATATTACATATTAATTTTTGAGATAGTTTACCTTAGATGATTAAATTTTATTTTTGTAATATTAATCTATACAAAGTATTTGCTAACGGTAAAGTAACTAAAAGTCGAAAACAAATGTCGAGCGGATAAAATGGCGAAAACAAAACACTAAAAATCTTCCAATATGGTCTTGAAAGATAATATTGGCTATTTTTATTTATGATCTTTTGTTTAGATTTTTAGGATTCTGAAAAACAGAAAAGTAGTGTTCCAAAGAATTTTTAAGTTTCCTTTTTATAAAAACAAAAGAAAGCAAAATTTTTAGAAAGGTTCAGTTTTAACTCTGACTTATCGAAAAGAGTATCAGCACAAAATTTTTTCAGTCCAATTAGGCTAAATTTGGTGGAGTCGCGTACAGTGGCAAGTGGACATCTATGAAAAACCAAAATTTTCAAGAAAAAAAACACGAAAATCTCCTTTAAAAATTATTTCCTCGAAAAGGTGTCTCATTATTTTAGATGTTTTACCTCCAATAAAAATTTCAATTGAATCAATCGAACCATTTTTGAGATCCAAAAATTGTCAAAAAAAATAAGGGAGTATACTCTAAAATTATTTAAATAGATTGGATTTTGATCTATTGACCATTTTAATAAATGCAAGTAGTCTGGCGATATGGACGCGAACATTTATTAATTACTAATAATTTTCAAATGATAAATGAGCTATATTTAATTTTGATGATCTAATTCTTCATTAATCTTCCGTATTATTTTTATCCGATTAGTTTATAGACTATTCGTATCTTGAAATATTTAAATGTAGATCTTCATAATCATAATAACATGGTGTTTTAAGTTATTTTGATTAAAATAATACACAAAATATTTTTATTATCTTAACTGTCAAATATCTACATTTAATATTAATACATTTGTGTTCTTCTTTTTCTGTTCTCATTGGTATATAAAAAAAAACCAAACACAATTACAGAAAAATATAACCAAGAAAAAAAAAGTCGAAATCTTGTCAAGGTGAAAATGAACTAGTTGAAACTGATGAAGATGGTATAACTGATCTTGTAACAAGTCCAAGTTCCCATATTTTAATATCAATTAATTGATCTGATGATGGTATTGTTGGATTAATAGAAGAAAACCATGATTGAAAATATATTGGTACACGTGGATTTCTTAAAAGAAAATCATAAAACCATTCTGATGTTATATTTATTGATGAAAATTGATGAGAATAATTATCTACAACTATTTCACAAGCACGACGACGTGCCATTTGTTCAGCTATTATCAATGATGTATCAACTGGTAATTGAGTTATAAGTTCATTAGCTAAAGATTTTTCTTCTGTACGTGTTAATGGTGGTAAACCTAAACGAATTGATTCGGTTACTTTTGATAATGATGTATCTAATGATGAATTTTTTGATTCATTTGATATAGTAAAATCATTATTTGTTGAATTTAATTGTTTAGTTTTTGGTAACTAAAAGAGAAAAAAAAACTAAAAAAGAATGAATAGATTTTTAATTTACTGATTCTGATTTAATATGATTTATTTCATGTTTATTAAATACAGATTGTGGTTCACAATCAATTGAAAAAAAATTTAATCCAGGTTGAGATTCAATTTTTGAGTCAATATGATCTTGTTTATTTATTATAGACTAAAATAATATTAAAAAGAAAATATTTTTTCAAAGATTTTTTTTCTTTTTTTTTCTTCTTACATCATTATTTTCAAGAACTTGAATTGAATCATCATCATCATACATACTTTCATGTTCATTTTGAGAAGGATGATGATGACGATGATATTGATAATCATGTGTATGTGAAAAAGATCGTTTTAATAAAATTGGTGATACAATAGTTGATGGTGTTGGTAATAAACCAATTTTTGTCTGAGGTCGTTTATAAAGATGTACTTTATAAAAATGTTTTTGACATAATGATGAACGAAATGCTAAATTTCGACATTCATATTCATCAGGTGATTCACATAATGGTCGCCATTGTTTACCATCAAATTTATGACGTATACCATTTGATGTAACACGTATTGTATTTTTTAATGGATGTGCATGTGTTGATGGATGTTGTTGTTGTTGTTTACTTATCCAAAGAAGATCTGGCATCATTGAATTATTTGTTGAATGAATAGATGATGTTGATACTGGTGTAATAGGCATTGACATATGTTTTATTGTTTCATTTGAAGGTTGTTTTATACTAAAGAACAGAAAAGATCTTTTGGTTTTTTGAAAAATTTTTTTATTAAAATAAATATTATATATATATATATATTAAATATTTAATTTTATAAAGAATGAAAAAAGTTTCTGCTCTATTTTAATATAATTTGAAAATAATAAAATAAATATTTACTTTAAATTTCAATATTCTAATTTTATAAACTCAAAGTAAATAAATAAAAAAATCTATTTCATATTGTTTGATGAAATGATTATGGACTTAAATATTCTAGCATTTTAATTGAAACCAATCAAAAATGAAAATTATAGATTATATGACAAATAAATCTTGAATGGTAAAATTTCAATAAAATATCTTGAGTTTTATATAAGGTTTTTAAATATTGACTTTCGCTTACCATTGCATTATGATAAGTAAAATAGAAATAGATCAATAGAAGTTTTTCTTTTGATTCTGTAAACCTTTTGTATAGATTAACTAGAAATTTAAGGTATTTAATAGGTACGATTTATTCTTTTTCAAATTCCTAATAATGATTGGATAGAATAGGGAAAAAAAGCGATTTCTTTTTTTTTATTAAGAAAAAATATATAGAAACTACGACAAAGTGCCAATTGTGACCTTTTGCCCGAAGCTCTCTTTTACGGTCGTTGGTCGATAATATGTTTTATTCTTCTCTTTTTTTTTATTACATTACTTTTAGTTTCTATGACTACTAACGTTTTTATAATTTTTCTATCGTTCTCATCTATACTTAAATGTATAAGTGTTCACAGGAAAAAATCTATATTTCTAGTTGTATTCTATATGAATACGAAGAAGTTTTATATGAAAGAAAACAAAAAACAGAATAAAAAAGTTTCTGATTCGCCTATTTCTTCATCAATATATATATATATATATATATTAATACTTCTTTTTATTAGAAAAAGAGTGAAAAATGTTTTCATTCTTTTCATAGAGCCCTAAGTTCAGCGAGTACGGACGAGAAGGAAAAGATAAAAGAATGTGGGCCACTTTATTATTAATGGAAAAAATTTTTCTAGTTCTTAGAAACGTTTATTATAAATGTATATGTATATAATTATTTATTCCATTATTTATAATGTATTAATGAGAGAAACGAAATTTTCTTACGTTGTTTCTAAAAAACCTTGATAAAGTTTGCTTTTTTCGTGATCTTCTTGCATTATTTCGTTTATATAATAAATAAGAAATTGAAAAAAAAAACAAAAAGAAATATACATAAAAAAAAGATGTACAAGAAAAACTTCTCCTTTCTTTTAATGTTAATGTAACCAAATTGTATGCACAAAAGTGCGTTGCTATACGTCGTTGAGTGCATCGACCAAAGGTATGTATTAAAAAAATAAAAAATAGGAAAAAATTGATGGTTATTAAAAAAACAATTGAAACCTTCATTTTAGTTGTCAATGCAACGCACTTTTGTAAAAAAAACAACAGGTCATGATCATACATTCATTATACATTATATTCACTGTAGAAATTTAAAGAAAAAAAATAATAAAAAAATTCTACTATATGTTGATTATACTGTATTATTTAAAACATCAAAAGTCAACTTATATGCTATGAATAAGGCTAAAGTTTTTTCGTTTGATTCTTTACGTTGAATACTACGGAAATAATTAACTTATATATATAATATTCTCTTTTCTTTCGGAAGTTCAATTATATTTTTAATATACAAAATTCAGGAGGCTAATGATGTCTTTATAATGCTGAATTCAAAGTTTTTTTTTCTTATATAAAACTTAATGAACCAGAAAAGGTTTAAATGTGAATGAGTTAAATATATATTCACTATTTTATATAATTCATTCAACGGATGTCTTCAAATAGATAATGACCTACATAATTATTCTTTTTTTTTTCTTTATTATGACATGCCTTATAATCTATGCAAAAGAAATAGCCTTTTTTGACATTCTTCTGAAATCTCAAGGATGTTTCAGTTTATTTTTGATTATGACAGCTAATCTAGATTTTTCCGTATTATTCTCTTATGAAATGTCTTTATTATCTAAATATTATAAATATATAACTAATATTTCTTTTTCCTTTTCTAAAAATGGATTTAATAAAATAAATGAATATAGATATTTATCTATGCATTAATTATCTAGGAAATATTAATGATATAAAATAATTAGTTTCTTTTTTTTACGTGAAGAATAATTCTATTCAATTATTTTTATAGAGAATATTCTATTATTATTTTATATGGAAATTAAATAAATTTATAGTGTTGATTAAATTTTTTTATGCTTAAAAAGAATAAATATTGATATTGAAATAAATATCGTTTTTTTGGTAAGCATTTTTTGTTAAATATAATGAATAGAATATTTATTTAATTATTTTTATGGAATTTGAATAAATATACATTTTATAATAATATTTTTTAATCTTGAAAACTATTAATTTTATCTACGTTCATCACTATTCCCTTTAGGCTTCAATTGATAAAATATCCATTTTCTATTAATTTATGAACGGAAATTCTATCATCCAAAATAAAATTTTTACAGAATTAGAATAGATAGAAAATCTCAGTATTTCTTTATTAATAATAAATTTTACAAAAGGAAATAAAAATTTCAGTATAATCAAAAAACATATGTGAATTAAACAGATTTTCAATAACGTATAATTACAATATAATGTTGAAGTTGATTTTAGTATTTTATTATATGTACTTAGGATACTTGAAAAGTAGTGAGAATAATACTTTCGTTCCTTATAAAAGAAATGGTCTGATAGAGAAAATAATGCTCTATTTTTCTACCGTATTTGATCACACTTCAAGTAACAGCATAATCATAAAATTTCGATAAAATATGTTTAGTTTGCGTGTATCACCGTTTTTTGAATAACTTTTGATAGAAGTGCGCTTTTTACACAAATTTTGCTATAAAATCGTATTAGAAACTCAACTAGAATATATATTATTCATCTCCATCTTTCGCACTTTGTAAATCTTTGCCTAGTGGCTTGAATTAATATCTGATCATTGAAAATTCAATATAAACAACTTTCTAGATAGATTTGTTCTTAAAATAATCAATTAAAAAACTTTACAGAAAGTAGATTAGGACACCAGGAATATATGATTCAATGCATCTTCATTTCGCCTTTTCAACAATGAAGACCACGATTCTTTATCATGTATTTATCAAAAGTTATTCAAAAACTATTTACTCATATTCTTTTAAAATGAGTACTAATACAACCGATATATATGATAATGAAACAGATCTTAACTTAGTTGAAATATGATCAAATAGCGTAGAAAAGTAAAGTCTTATTTTCTCTATCAGACTACATAAAGAGAAAAATTCTTTAAGCTTCAAGTTCAAAATAGAAATAAATTATCGATAAAATAAATCTATATTATTATAGACAATCAGACTATATTTTCATATTCTATTTGTAAGATTCTCTTTATATTGCAAATATGAAGTACATTTTATATTTGTTAAAAGATTTAAGAAGTTTTAAGAATTGCTTATATACATATATATTTTCTAAATATTTCAAAAAGGTATCGATGTAATGAAATACAATATTTAAGTTTTTTTTCTATATAAACTCTTAGTATTTTTGATTTTTTTCTGCTTCTGATTAAAATGAATCATCGTAATGAAATAAAACGATTTATTGATATGTTATATAATGAAAACTAGAATAATTAAATCGATCTTTGAAAATTAAAACTATCAATTAGTAAACAGTTTTTAGTATATGATGAAAATATTTCATAGATCATTGATTTTGATTTAACTGTTTTTCTGTTAAATTCATTCAAATAGTCAGATAGCATCTACACAAAGTTTTTTTTCTTTTATCGTGTTATTAAAGATTTTATTTTGTATAAGTATATAATAAAAATTCTTAATCAGACAGGTATATGACCTTGACAGGGTGGGCATCCATCCACTGATGAAAAATTTTCCTTTTTTCTCAACAAAAAATTTCTTTTTCAATCCTTCACTACATCGCTGTTAATTAGATTCTATATTCATAATATTTTTATATAATTCATTACTTAAAATTTATTCTTTCTCATAAAAAATTTCTTTTATCAAATCTTTTAACAAGACATTAATGTATTAATAAATAATTTATTTTACATTATAATCCGTACTAAATAATTCCAGTTAAATTCTGTCAATTTTTGGAAATTTCTTCTAATTTAACGAATAATTAACTACTATTTACCTTAATTATAGACATTATAAAAGAAAGTAATATCTCAATTTCCATAGAATAATTTTAACATTTACAAACCATTTTTTATATTGAATATATGTACATCTCCATCGAATAATTATAATAAAACCTAACCCTAATCGAGTAAAATATTTTACTTGTTAATACGAGAAATTATTTACTTTTAATTAAAATTTCAAGAATGATATATACATATTTCAACTAATTCTAAATAACCTATATACACAACATTATAAAGTTGATCAAGTATATTTGTATAGTACTACTTTTTTAATAATAAAATAATTCAAAAATGCAATTTCATGCAAAAATACTTATGTCAAGAGCCTGTCATTTACAATTAAAAATAATCTTGCATCAAAATGTTGAAAAAAAACAAAGAAAATCATATATATATATATATTAGAATAAACAAAATATTGACTTTTCTTTTGAAATAAATGGCTATTGTATAAATTCGTTAAATAATTTTTCTTCTATAATTATCAATAATTCTACACTTGGTAAAAGTAATGAAGTTTATAATAGAATCAATTCATCTCTTACATATTAATTAATTATTGTCTAGTGATTCTCACATTGAAATCATTAGGTTTATCTAATTGTTAAGACTTATTTTTAAATATATTCTTAATTGAATGAGAATATACAAATATTATTGTGAAATTTATAAAAAAAAATAGAAAATTAATTTTTTACACCGATAATGTATGATCTTTGTCAAAAATAAGAAATTAAGAAGAGTTTTTGAAGGGAAAAGAAAATATCATGCGCATATTAATTAAGAACTGAAATATAAGGAAATACTGTTCTTCTTTTTCAAGAGTAAGATTAACAGAGATTCTGACTATATTAATGATACGTATAACTTTTCATGGTTTTCTCTTTAATAATATATTCCTATTTATTTAAAAATTATCATAATAGAAATAGTTCGTAATTTGAAAAATACCTGGTAATCAGATTTGATTAAATATTTCTAAAAAATGATGCTAAATAATCATCTTGTGCAAGTTTTATGAAATTAATTCATTTGTAACTAAACTTTTTTTATATATATTTAGAAAAAACAAAATCGTTAGAATAAACTATTTTATTATATTTATGGGTCTTCTTTTTTTTTAAAGCCAAATATGACTATATAAGAAATGTAAAATTCATGGTAAGAAAACAGTTATTAGAGACGTTTTAATTTGATTGAAATCAATTCTGTATGATTATTTTAGAATGGCTTATACGTTTGATTAAATAAATTTTTACAATTCATATTGATTTGTCAATAAACTGAAGAAAAAAAAATAAAGAATGCGTCAATTTTAAGAGTACACGTAATGTTTCTTTTTGTGTGAGAGAAGAAAAGAGTCTATAATAAATAAGCATAACAAAAAAAGAAATAATGAACGAAGTTAGATTATTTCCTATAGAACAATATCCTCATAATAGTATGATAGTTATTCAGAGATTCTATATTATATCGAAAGCATTTATTAATAAAGTAAAGCTTTAATCAAGCGGAAATAATGTTAAAATATCCATGAATTTACACATAATAGCAGACTTAATTATACTGATTTACCATAGATGTTATTCACCATAGTTGAAATTAAAATTGATTATACCTGTTCTAATGGTTTCAATTTAAAAGATTGAGTTGAAGTATGATTGTTTCCTTTTTACTTTCATTATGAATTATAAATGAACAAAAAACAGGTTAAAATGACCTCTTTAAGTAATTGAAATCAAGAAATATTATATAGCACGTGCATTATAATAAATGGCGGCCTCAGTACTTTGGTTATAACTTTTTTTATTTTTGACCTTTAGAGCTGATTGTTTTGCCAAAACTTGCGTCGTGAAATTCTCTTCAAAGTCGTAACTAAAATTATTTCTGTAGAAAATTAAGGACAAAACCTAAATGAATAATATTCAAAACATAAAAAGTATTTAACTTTCATAGCTAACGAGTGTTCTACGAATGGCTATAGTGTTCGTTTCTCTTTTTTTATTTTCTCCTAGCAGACATACTTTAAAAGCAAAGTATACTTTAAGATGCAGCATGAAAAGCTCTATAAGTTACATTAGAAACCTTATTTTATGTGTGCACGTTTTGTTTTTAAAATGATCAAAATTGTGTGCGACCAGTTTTCGACTCTGTGAACTAGTTTTTATTTCATCTTTGTATCACCTAACATATTCTATTAAAAGAAAACAAAACTGAAGATACCGTAAGATGTAACATAATAAGCTCTACAATTTACAAAGAACAAGTCATTTTATATACATTTAAAATAAGCAAGATTCTGAGCGACAACAAAATAAAGTTTTTAATGCAGCTTGTAGAGCAGCCTGCATGAGACGCTCGTTTGCTTTGAATAATATTCATTTAGTTTTTGACCTTCACTTTCTATAGAAATAAGTTTAGTTATGGCTTTATAGAGAATTTCATGACGCATCGTCTGGCAAAACAGTCAGTTCTAAAGATTAAAAAGACAAAAAGTTATAGTCAAAATACTGAGACCACCATTTATTCTGATACACCCGTTAACAATGAGTGACCTATCATAAATAATCCTATCGACTCTTAAATGTGTTTAATTGAAAATACAAAATATATTTTGAGATGCAGCGTGAAAAGCTCGATGATTTAACATAGAACAGCATTTTTTTCTTGCAAAATGGATAAAATTTTGAATAGTTAAGTTTCGGCTTTTCAAACACGATAATTTATTAGTCAGACACAATTTGCGTATATTAAGAACGAAAAATGGATATATACAATAAATTGTTCTTTGTAAATTGTAGAACTTTTTATACTATACTTTGCAGAATATTTTGTGGTTTTTCAATAAAATGTTTTTGGTAATGAAAATATGAAATGAATTATTCTTATAAAAAATAAATGATATTATCACAATGTCGAAAATTGATCGCATAGAATTTTGATTTTTTTTAAAACAAAAAATACACCATTAAAATAAGGTTTACATTGAAAATTATAGAGCGTTTCACGCTGCATCTTGTGATATATTTTGTTATCTTTTAATAAAACGTGTTTAAAGATCAAAATATGAGATGCAAAAGTGAATTATTTTTTATGCACCACTCATTACATCCTAGAAAATTTTTAGGACAAACGCTTTCGTACCCTGAATCTTGCTTGTTTCGTTTCCAGATTTTTCAAATTGTTCTGTTTGTTGAAAGAAATATACAAAAATCGTTTTATTAAAGAAGAATACATTTTATTTACGTGACCAGTAGAATTTTATATTTTAACAATTGTTCGATATATTATTTATCCACTAAAATATTTGAGCATCAAAGGAAATTTAGTTTTTTTGCTATCGACTTTTGACAAATAATTGCAGCAGTTTAAGTATTCTTTTGTGTTCATTCGTATATTGGTCAATGTGCTTTGTGCACTAGTTAAACGAAATATTATGTCGAAAGTGCTGTTGAAGGAAAACAAGTGGCGAATACAATGATAATTAACAGTTCTAAATGCGTATCGTAATAGGTTTTCTGTACTTTTCTTTTGTATTATTTATTTAAATATAATAAAATTTTTTTGAAATACAAAAATTGAAGTTTTGTTATGCGTTCTAATCTATAAATTTGAAAAGTTCGGGACATTGATCTTTTTAACCTCATGTCGAATCTCGTTTGTTCCATCCGAAAAATTTTCGGGACATTACAGATTATTCAGTGGAACTTTTCAAGGACGTTTATCGAGTAATGAAAGATTCTTAAAAATAAAAGTTTATTATCTCCTTCTATTTTTTTTCTCATAGATCTATAGAGCATTTCAAGATGATAACAAGAATACCATTAACTAGCTAGATTATTTAATCAATACTGAGAACTGAAAATACACTAGAATAAGAGTCAATTTTCTCTTTGAATAATATTTTTACCATGAAATGTGTGCACAAATAAAGACTAAATCTATGGATACTTAATTATCTTTGTAAATTTTTTTTTTTGATCGGATATTTTTGTTCTGCTTAGACGAACACTGGACGAAAAAATATTTTATCTGAAATACTGAAGATCCTAATCATTCTCCAGAAATATCTATGGAACGTAAAAGTTATTTATACGTATGGATTCCTCGAAAGTAATTTTTTGTTTCATAGAAATTACAAACAATAACATAAATACCGATCTGCAATTATTTATCATTTATGATGATATTCATTGTTTTATAATAATACTTACCGATGGACATCAACAAATATTAACGCGTCTTATAGAAGCTCCATTTCAATTTGAAAAATATATTCGTTTATGTTTAGAAACTGGTACTGATAAAGTTCAAATGAATTTTACTGAAGCATATTACTCTTAAAATCGGTCCATCAAAACAATTATTAAAAAATAGATTCAATTAAATAATTATATTTTAGATAGATTTAATAATAATCCTGAATATCAAAATAAATTAGATAAAAGAAATTATTTTTTCATAGATTCTCATCATTCGTTAAATATTAATTATACATCAGTATTACCAACTGTATTTGATTTACATGCAACAGATTTTTATTTATCATTAGCATTCGAATGTGATCGAAAGAAAAATTTAGTGTTATTTGAAGATTTATTAAACTGCATCATCGTATTTTTATTGATGTTATTGATCCAAGTGATGCACGAGTTGAAACAGCCGAATAAGTATGTGATCGAGTATTAGAAGCTGTTCGATTAATATCTATTGAACTGTTAGGTACAACAGATGATGTGTCAACAACACGAGCTAAATGTTACGATAAAATACGAGCACGTGTTAATGGAACTCGAATGGTTGAACATATATTAAATACAAGAAAATAAATTTTTATAAACTAATTGTTTGTTTTATTTGTAAAAGATTTTATTTCAAAAAATGTCCACTAAGATTTATTTACTTTATTCAATTTTGATCTTATCTGTATATTAAATTTAATTTTTTTATCTAATTAGTAAATACATGTGGCATGTTCGACTAATAATCAGCTAGTACGATTAAAGTTGAGCACTGAAATTTTCAGGCACAAAAAAATTAATTGTATTCATTTTAAGTTTTTCAGTAGATTTTACATATAGTCTGTGTTAATCTATCTGATTTGCTTTTATGAAATATGAGTTGAAAAAGTAATTGTCAGCCAAAGTGCAAAAACATTCTCATGTAAAAATCGTTTGGAAATGTACTTGTTACCTTTTATCACATTTTGAACATGATCTTATCTTGGACCAATTTTATTTATAGTTTTTCATTTAATTTATTATCTTTAGCAGTAATTAAAAAATTTTAATTCTAAAACTTTCCTACAAATAGATTTTGATAAAATCTGTTGAAAGATTATAGAAACACAAAGAGGATTTAGTTACATTTAATCAAAAATTATCTTCTGTAAAATTCTATTAAAGACAAGTATCTTGTTTTACCAAATTAAATCGAAATTAATTATTTTATTTATCACAATGCCTTTTAATATAGGTATAAGAAAATTTTTTTATGTTCTTATTAAATACAAATTTATTTTAAAATATTTATAGCGAAAACCAAATATTGATTATCTTATTATGAACACAATTTTTCAATCGAATTTTGATTATTGTTCATGAATTTCAATATAAATCTATTCTGATAAATAATAGCCTATTTAACAAAGAAAAAACCGAGAAAGACTAATACTATTATATCAGAAAATTAATTTTTAAATAAATTGAGAAGAAATCGTTCTTTTTCTAGATTTTAAAGATTTTATTTGAAAATAAAATTGTATTATATAACTTATACTTATCTATATTTATGTTGTGTTTAAAATGTACGTAATTTTGATTAATTGCCAGTACATTGAAATTAATTGATTCAAATGACTGACGTCATATAAATGTGAGTTTTAGATTATCGTAATCTTTACGATTAATTTAAAAATATTTCATAATCATAATCTATTTTTATTTTTCATATTCATTTCTATATGAAAAGTTATGATTGACTAAATGACGATTCTAATTTGTATAAATAATATTTTTTTTTATTGTAATTTATTACGATTAAATTAAATATTATATTTTCTGTTTCCTTATAATCATAGTCATTCATATTAAATAGTATTCACAAACTGATTTAGATAATCTATATTTATTTGTCTTTAAAAGAAACATGTACTAATATCCTCATTTCCATTATGTGGGTCTTCGATAAGAGAAGCTAATCAACTTGGTCTTTGTAGAAAATAGAGATATAACATACATTCTTGAGAAAAAAAGGAAATAAGCTTTTGAAGACATATTATTATGTTAGAAAGTAATTAACGTTTTTATAGTTAATTTGAGACCTTGTAATAAATGTCGATGTATTCGGATCATGTATGTTAATCAAATCGCCTATATGATATAATCATTTTTAGTTATTATATATATTATTTAGTAAAAGATATAAAAAAA
>JAJEKB010019409.1:0-18267 GCA_022393335.1 Macrotrachela quadricornifera
ATACTTAGTATGGCCTGATACTTAGTTTGGCCTACGACATATATATAGATTTTTATATTTGTTATATACTCGACGGCCTGCTTCTTCATCAACTTTTCGATTTTCAATTAAATCAATTTTATTTGCTATTAAATATCGACGTTCCATATCTAATCCAGCCTAAATTTTTATAATATGAGATAAATAAACTTTGTTGAAAAAAACAAAACAAACTTGTTCGATCAAATCACTAAATTCTTCAATTAAACGAAATGTTTCTTCATTTGTAACATCATAAACAAGTATAAATGCTTTTGTTGATGCATAATAACTTTTTCCAATTGTTCGAAAATTTCTTTGACCTGCTGTATCCCTTAATATTTATAATAAAATATATTTGTTAATAGAAATTAAGTAATAATATCTTACCATATCTGTAAATTAATTTTCGACTGTTCAATTGAAAAAATTTTATTAACAAAATCTACACCTATAAAAAAAAGAATTTTTTTTTAATTTTATTTTTTAGATTAAAAATTTCTATTAATACCAATTGTAGAACCAATATTTGGACGAAAATCTTTTCCAGCAATAAAACGTTGTAAAGATGTTTTTCCTACAAGTGCATCTCCAAGTAATAAAACTTTGTATTTGACATCATAGAAATTCTCATTGTCTTCATTCGGCATTAGATTGCGTCGCACACGATTACTATTATTATTATTATTAAGAAGCTGTTGAGGACTATTAATAAAAATAAAAACAAAACGGCAAGTGAGTTTAATTAAAGTAAACTAAAATGTATTTTTATATAAAATTTATTCTTCTTAGAAATAAAACCAATATCACAACTCGGATAAATTTATCTATCGACATCTATGTTATCATCATATATGACTAAGAAAAAGATATGATGAAATAACAACAAAAAAAGAAATGAAAACTCTCTCCGTTTTATTATCAAGCTTTTTTTCTGATCTATTTAATCAATTATTCTATTTCAAAACCTGCTCTTCCGTATCGAACATGATGATGATGTAACATTGTAATCAATAATGTATCCTGAATTGTCATGTGTAGTACCATGAATAACCATTATACAGACAGTGACTTTTTTTTATAATAATCCCCGATAATACCACTGAAAACAATAACAATGATGGAAGAAATAATAGAAAAAATCTTCGCATAACTGGCAAGTCAGAGAATAAGAGAAGCATTAGATAGTATTTGGATATTTCGAGAAAAAAAAAATAACAGAAAAAAATATGGTCTTATCTTTTTTGTTATGAATATCCATATATGCTGTACTGTATTTTGTATGAATACATAAAATCGAAATTATTAGGTATTATACTAGATAATAAAAACATCAAAGTCTAGACTATAATCTTATATAATCATTTTGTACATACTTCATTTCACTAAATGGTACCATTTAAATTATATATAAACGAGTGAATGAATATAAATATACAATGGTGTTAGTTAAAACGGATCATATTTCTTGGACGATATAGTGAATATTAGTAATACGAATTGATTTGCATGAAATGAAAGTCGGATCTAAAGTGTTATATTGCCTGTCGTAGTTGCTCTTTTCATTCAATTACTTGTTATAAAAGACTAATTCAAGGTAAATAGGGAAAATGTCATTTTAAACAATATTTCTTTCAATACGCATATATATGTACACATCTTATTTGATTTTTTACAACTATGTTCTTCCTTTTCCCTTCCCCTCTCTCTTTTTTTCGCTTATCGTTCTTCAATTGTATGTATGTATATATGTGTAGGTAGAGAAGAGAGAGCATACGTGCATGTTAGCTAGTCACTTGAAGTGTGTCCTACAAATTCTTTTGATAGAGAATACATTCCATTTTACTCCTATCGATAAAAGCCTAAAGCAGATTTGATGAAGTTTAATTTAAAGCTGTTTCAAACAATGAATGTGATTTGAATATTCCCAAGTCATATATGTATCTTTATCTCGCTGCTATTTTACGTTGAAAAAACAAATTTTTTGTCACTACACTAAACAAGACTGATATATATCTTATTTCTCTTTTCTCTTGTATTCACTAATATATTATGAAAAATATTAACGTTTTCAAATAAATTCAATGATATACGAAGAAGGTACACTAAAAATGAGATATAAGATTTGTTTCCAAAAAAGAAAAGTTATATCGTATAATTATCAATCGACAAAGCAATTCTTAACTATTCTGCATGATACTGTACATCAATGAGACTTTTTCAATTCATTATGAGTTTCTTGTTTCTTTTGCATAGAATGTCAATCCTTAAGTTATTTTCTTCTCATTGATTTATATTTGATAATTTTAAAACATTACTACTACACTAATGGATGTCATTTTCATTCTGTTATTTCACTTGTTCTATCCTATATAAAATGATAACGTTATAAAAATAAAAATTCATTTTTTTATTTGCTTTCAATAACGATGCACTTGTGCTTGAAATATGATCCAAATTAAAAGAAAAAAAAAAAACGAATGTGAGTTCAAATAGTCGACCTCTTCTCGTTTATATTTCTTATCTTGTCTATCAACATATCAATTATTCATCTTTGTACTTAGTGTGTAGACACTATAGTAAAAAATGAAGTATACAAATATTTAATCATATGTTCACCATAAGGAATCTAACTATGTTTGTATTGATATAACTTGTACAGCTTCTAGAATTATCAAGACAGATTAAGAAATGAATGAAAACATAAAATTTAATTAGAAAGATTTATCATTCGAAATTTTATAATAAAAACCTTCATAATGTAAAACTTTTAAAATGTGGTTTTTCCTAATATAATAATAGTTCTATCATATTTATAAGTTTTCTTGCTAGAAGAATAGGATGATATAAATATATATTAACATAATGTCAAAGAGTACTATCAATACTCTAGTGATTTGCCATGAATGCTTGTTGAAATTAATTTATATGCAAGTTTTTTTTAGGTTTTCTAGGTCTAAAAAAAATAATTGATATTCATGAAAGAATATCAATATAAACTTGTACTATCACAATTGATTAATATCTTCCATCATATTATATAGAAAAAATAAAAATGTATTATTATTTCAATATAAAGAAAGAAGAATGAGAAAATAAATGAATTTAAACTTACGAGAGTACATATATGAGTGTGCTCCCTGATAATCAGTTTAAAACTATTCTTTTCGGTAGAGAGACTTGGAATGAATATCTCTTATATCATGTGTTCACTTGTATAAGATTTACAAAAATGAAAAATTTTCTATTTCTAATAGGTGAATAAAACGAAACAAAAGAAACTTTTTTTTTTAACAATAGAAAAGTATGTAAACAATTTATTTTCTTCCTAGTTACAAATCAAGCGAATTTATAATTTTTAATTCATTTAAATAAATTTCTCATTTCTATATTATTTGTTATTAATTCTATTTTCTATTAATTCATAATATGATAAAAAATTCGGAAAATAATTATCTTGATCCAACATATCCAGCATATTATTGGAATTTTAATCGACCAAAAACTTTATTATGTTTTAGTCTTCGTCGTTTTATTCTTATTTTAACTATATATGATACAATATTTTCATCAATTGCTGTTTGTCTTAGTTTAATTTATATAATTATTGATCAATTAAGTCATATGAATAATTTTCAATCGAATGAATTTATTCAAAATCTTATTCATTTACCCATAGGTATATTTTTTGATAATCGAATACTTTTTCAATCATTATGGACAATAAATAAAATGTCAAAAAATTTTTATATAATTATTTATTTACATTTAATTTTAAATAGTTTATTATTATTAAGTTCAATTAATATGATAATAGCTATTCAATATTATAAACCATATAGAGGTATAGAAAGATAATATGATTTGAAGAAAATAAATATATTATTCTATTTTAAATAAATAGGTTTGATTTATTTTGTATTTAAAATTGCTTATTTTATGAATACAACAGTTATATTTATTGGATGGGTTGTTAATAATGAAGAATATTTTTATAGGTTAGAATTTTTATAGTCTTTTTTTTTTCTAACATACAGGGTGATCGAAAAGTATATCATTGTTTTAAAATTGTTTATTATTCTTTAAAAAGAAGAGATATCGTAATATAATGGAAATATATATAATGAAGTTCGTGCTTGATCTTGGATAGTCAATTAATCAATCATCTTATTTCGTTTATAACAAAATGGCATCGAACATGCTTCAAAATGATTTTAAAAAATATTATGATATCTCTTCTTTTTAAAAGGAGTAATGTTTTTCTTTTAAGTGTACGAATGTTCTATGGTAATGGTAATATTGGATTTTTTACACCAAATATTAATATATTTTGTTTGGCTTTATTGGAATGTTTATGGAAAACATTTACAATAATAATGATATTTCGTTCAATACAATATTTACGAGATTATTGTCTTCATAAAGAATTAAATTCAATAGAAAAATTTGATAATGAAAATCTTTTATCAACTCAATTAATTATTCATATTATTCCAAATAATACTACTATTAATAAATAGCTTAATATTTAATTAATTTTTTTTTTGTTATATATTTTCGATTTTTTCTTCGTTTATAAAATTATGATTTGTTTATGAGAAATTCGAAATGTTTAAGTTTTATTTTTTAATTAAAATAAAGAAATACATTTTTTTTTCTTTTTATTAATTGTATTGATTAATATGAGACATACTAAATTTTTTTTTGATCAGCATTATCATGAAAAAAATTGTAAATCGATCGTTTAGACATGACAAGAAAAATCGATCTATACATCTATCAAGAAAAAAAAATATAGATGTATACATATATATATATATATATATATATTCTACTCTCTCTTCGTTCTTTTTCTATTCTGTTATTTCAAAAATTTCCCTAATCAAATTAGTCTATCCTATATAGATGAGGAGCGTTGCGGCGGCACAAAATCAATTTGCTATTTCTTATTGGTAGAAGTTCGTTCGAGAAACTTTTTGACGATGCTTTTTCTGATTTCTAGAGTTAGAAATGCACGAGAAAAAGAAAAGAAAATAAATACAGGTATTCTCAATCGATTAAATAAATAATTGTAATAAATGAAAGCAAGAAAGAGAGAGAAAAAAAGTTGCTTGAAAGTAACAACAAACGTATAATACAGATCATTTGTTTTGTTTCTTAAATTATAAATATACTATAAGTATAATTTTCTTTGAACACATAAATTCTTATCATTTATTTGTCTAATATTAAATATAAAAAGAATAAGAAAAGACTACCTATTCGTTTGCTTGATTGAACTAGTTATAAATTGTGTTTTTCTTTCTTTCTTTCTTTCTTTTTTTTCCCTGTTTCTCTTAGTCTTATTTATTAATTATATTGAAGATAGTCGTAAGAGCGAAAACTCAACATCGAGAGAGTAGGAAAAAAATGACGAGCGAATGTTAGTCGTTTGCTGATCGAATCTCATTTCCTAATTGTTGTAATGCTCATACATACAACGAGAATAACGTCTTCCGTTTGTGATTAGTCATTGACTTTAGATAGTAAAATGATGGTGACTAGAATTCATCATTCATCAACTCTTCTGCTAGAGACAGACTAAAAACGACATCATTATTCGCACGCGTTCATATAGATGATTATCGCATCAATCTTCTTCTATATTTTAGCTTATAAAAATGATGACAACATCTAATGTCAATATCTTGATATCGTGAACTGCAAACATTTTTCTTCTTTTCTTTTTCTTTTTTGTTTTGGTTTTACATATAAATTAATTCTTTCTTGTAGTCGTTCATTCTTTTTGCAGTAGTCAACAATGCAATGATGATTTTCCCTCTTTCCCTTTCTCTCTCTCTCTCCTTTTTACTATTCACAGTAGTTTTTTTTGCCTTTTCTGCCTATCGTATTAAAAAAATGCAAGTATAGATATCGACGAGGGACATTGGGAGAAAAGAGAAACAGGAGATTTTTCTTCTAGCCTATTTCATAGTCTCTTTTTCTCTGTTGTTATATGTTTGGAATGCATTATAGCAAGTGTGTTTTGTGTGTCAATACTATAACACTCGTCGTCATAGTCATGCAGTTCTCATCTAACGATCTTTTATTTCTTTTGACTAATTTTTTTTCTTTCCCTTATTTCTTTTACTATAAGTATGCTTATTCATTCTTCTAGATCATTATTACCAATGCAATACAGTCATCAACAACAAATACCATCATCACATACATATTTTACTCCAATTCAAACAACATCATCAATGCAATATGCAACTATCTATCCAACAACAACACCTTCTATTTCTCTTCCATCAATACAAAATAAAAAACAACATATTCATTCATCATCTCAATTAACACCTATACAACCAACAAGTTCTTCATATATGTCACCAATTGCTTCACCAACAAATTATATGTCACGTGGTTCTACTCCAATATCATCTGATTTAAAAGATATGGATACAGTTAAATTATTTGTTGGACAAATACCACGACATTTAGAAGAAAATGATCTAAGACCTATATTTGAAGAATTTGGACAAATTTATGAATTAACTGTACTTAAAGATAGATTTACTGGCATGCATCGTGGTAAGAAATCAACAAAGAAAAAATTTATTTTTCTTCTCTATTTGCCTTTAAGCTAAATATTATTCTCTATATCTAATAAAGTAAAATACATGTATTTCCGGTACTCATTTATATTTGAAATGATATAAAATACATGTTCATTTTTTCTTTTATGAAAGTAGATGTTCTATATAAATAAATAATCGATTGATTGTATTTAAGACGTAGGTCGCGTGTCCGCGGCCATCTGTCCTAGCGGAACATGAAATAGAATAGAATAGAAAAAAGAGACTCGGTGACTTGTCAAATATGTTCGTTCATGACGAGAATAGTTGTTTTTCGTTCATATTGGTCAAAGAAAAGAACCAGGGGACAAAGAGAAAGAAAAAAAAGTTATATTGATTCTTTTCCTCTTGACACTTCTCTCTTATGGTAGTGGCACTGCCTCTCTCTCTCTTCTCGCAGTGACGGGCGTCGCCCAGTGGCAATGATCGATATTAATAATCATTCTATTTTTTTTCCTTTTTTTTCCTTGACAGATGGTCACCTTTTAAAATAAAACGAAAGTAGCAAGCATTGTATCGATTCATTTTTTACAATTTCATCATGTTGGTTGATATACTTAATGGTAAGGAAATTTCGACAGATGTCATCAATTTTTTTGATAACTATGAGTATTAAATGTCATAATATTAAGTACTCTTATAAATAACGAATCTAATTTTTTTCTGTTTCTTTTTAGGATGTGCTTTTCTCACCTATTATCATCGTGATTCTGCGCTTAAAGCTCAACAAGCATTACATGAACGACGAACATTACCAGGCGTATGTATTTATAGATGTCACTATTATACATAAAAAATTTCTAAATGAAATTATATGTTAAAGTGTTTAATATTTTTTGTTCAATAATAACATGTCAACTTGAGCAGATATATAGGCAACAGGAGAATATACTATTAGAAAATTAAATATGACACTATACTCATCAAAATATATGTTTTAAGTAATACCTTTAGAAAAAAATTATATACAAAATAATAAAAAAACAATGGTTATCTATGAATGAAATAAATTCGAAGAATTCTTTAATTATATTTAATATAAAATAAGTTTAATGTTTTCTTTTGAATAAATACTAATCGATAGATGATATTTCATTACATTATTCTCTAATAAATATAGATAGTTAATGGATATTGGTTTTTTTTTTATCCATATACTCAAGGGATTTCTTCATTGACAATAGAAAATGACCACAAGTTAATGCATCAATTTTATTCACAGATTTTCATATAAGAATATAGACAATCATTAATATTCTTCGCTTCTTCTACTTTGTTCGCACTTATTCTTGCATAGGGTTGGTTTTTTTTTGTTGTGTATGTATGTGTTCATTTCATCTCCCGCTTTAATACAATAGATGCATACTGCTGTTTCCGACTCACACAATAAACATGCTTTTCCTTTTTATAAATAGCACGCGACAGACGAGATTTTTTTTTTCTTTTTTTCTCATCAACTTATTTTTTCATCTCATCGTCTCTTTTTTTTTTTTTTGTTCGGAAAACTACTCAAAGATATATAGAAAGAGAGTGTAGTAACTATCGAATCAATCCATTTTTCTTTTTGTTTGTGAGTATTTGTATGCGTGTTTGAGCATGCATTTTAACTCCGACTAGCCTACGCCAGTTGGAAAGCGCTTTAGCGCGCGATGAAAAGAAAATATCGTAACAACAGCACTGATACGTCTCCTTCTAATTCTTCGGAATCTTCAACTACAATCGTAAGTTTAGCATCAGAACATATATTTAGATAAAGTCTCTTATCATTTTGTTTGACATTTTTTTTTTCTTTATGTTTTCCTCATTCATTATATACGCTTGGTTTCAATAATTGTCCTTGCCATTTTTACTAAAGAAAAAAGAAGCTAGAAAGCTATTGAGGCACGTGTCGATTTTCCCCATCATTACTGCTTTGAACTTAACCGTCGTCAAGAGTATACAATTACTATTGTTCAAGTGAGAGAAAGATATACAGATGGCCGTATAGAGATGTCGGCAAGCTTGTCGCATCCTATATGTCTATCGTGACAAACGTCAAGCGAACTAAAAAACAAAAACGGAAATCGCCTTTGGCGAGTTAGAATGAGTGTGTGTGTATGTGTTCTCTGACAAAAGGATGATGGATAGAGAGAGAATAAGCACCGATGCATATACATATCATAGTATTGCGTGCTTCACAATTAATTTTCAAGCAGACAAGACCGTTCAGAATACTTCTTTTCTCATTGAAACGGAAGTGCTATACCACCCACTGGATGGTCTCCTCATCCCGATTACTAATTATGTAGCTCAGGAGAGACTGACAGAGAGGATTAGAGAACGCAAGAAAGAATGAGTATGAGAATAAGACGAAGAAGAAGACGAAGAAGTAGTAGTAGTCGTTGTAGTAGTAGAAGGATAGGAGAAAAGAAACGGAGTAGTTGTGTAAAAACAAAACACATATACATCTTGACAAATAAAAATGCAAAATCTTTTTATAAAAAATAATCATTTTTATTCTTTTAGATGAGTCGTCCAATTCAAGTCAAACCGGCTGATAGCGAATCACGAACAGGTAATCTACTTATTCTTGATTTTCTATTGGTCAAAGTAATTTTTTCTTATTTATCTAACGGATCGTTTATTCATTGGTTAATATGATTTTATTTCATGTCAGTAAAAAAAAAAGTATCATTAGTGAGTCTTTAAAAAAATAAAACAAAATTAATATTCATCATATTTTCTTTCTCTTTATGAATCATATTGTACGTTGACACGACATACACATAGACGGTTGATTTTTAGAGAAGACAGCACTTTGAATCTAGTAGAAAGAAGGAAATTAACAATCTATTGTTGATGACAGAAAGCGGAAGTGACGCGGCAATAGTGGATGCATAGTCAAGACTTGAACATTAAAAAAGGAAAAAAATGTAAACTTTTCCCTTTCTTTTCGTCATCCGCTTCTTCTTCTTCTTCTTCTTCTTCTTCTTCTTTTTCCCATCGTCATAATCTTTTATGATTAGCACCTGTATATCTGACTTTAGCATCAGCATCAGCATCAGCATCAGCAACAACAAACATTTGATGTGAGTTAGTCACAATATGTATATATTGTCATTTATTTATCAATGGTGGTGATAGTGCCTGTGTTGTTGCTGATCACTCTTTCTTTCTATCTTTAATTAAATGGTGTAATGTTAAATCGTCGTGCTGGTTTTTGTCTCGGTCTATATCAATGTGCTCAGCCTCGTCGTTGTGAAAAGTCACATAGATCTCGTTTTTTTTCTTCTCTTTTTTTTATTTTCTAATGATTATCTTTTTTCTGTCATTGTCATCATACACGCACACATACACATCAGGTTAATTGTAGTGAAAGAAGAAAAGAAAATTTCTTTTTTTTTTTGCTCGTTGCAGTAAAACGATAGAATGCATTCATATGAAAAAAAAGAGCTAAAGAAGAATAAAGAAAAACAAATTGTCCAATCGGTATGAGAGTGAGCGAGAACAGTAGTATCTTCTTTTTTTTTTCGTCTGACAGACAAAGAACGAGCTTAATAAGATTTTCCATCGACGATGGAAACTTGACCCGACAATATATAGAACGAAGAGCGGTTGGATAGCTAGCTAGGTAGTTGAGAAAGAGCGAGAGAGGGAGAGAGAGAGAGAAGAAAAGAAAAAAGAGAGCGACTACTTTTTCCGGTCGACAAAAAAAAACGCAGAAGAAGAAGAAGAGAAATAGATGCTAGGGATTTTTAAGAGAAGAAGAAAAGAGAAAAAGAAGAATTTTTTTTGTATCTTCATCAGTATTCTCTTTCGATTCCATATTACACATATATACATGATGGTGACAATATCAAATCATACTCAATCACAATATTCAACAACATTTAATCGAGTACGGAATTTAGGTGAGAAGAAAATAAAACAGTTGCAGAAAATTTATTAATTAAGTTAGTTCATATATAGGTGTGTGTGTGTGTGTATGTTGATAGTTAAATGACAGATGTTTTTGTGTACATAGATAAATGTACTTTTTGATATGTTTTCTTTTTCTTTTATATTAATAGAAGATCGCAAATTATTTGTTGGCATGTTGAACAAACAAATGACAGAAGAAAATGTTCGAACTATATTTGAACCATATGGTACTATTGAAGAATGTACAATTTTACGTGGACCAAATGGTGATAGTAAAGGTTGTGCATTTGTGAAATTTTCTACTCATAATGAAGCTCAACAAGCTATACAAAATGTTCATGGAAGTCAAACATTTCCAGGTGCATCATCATCAATTGTTGTTAAATTTGCTGATACAGAAAAAGAACGACAATTAAGACGTATGCAACAATTAGCTGGTCCACTTGGACTTTTATCAAATCCATTAGTACTTCAACAAATAGCAGCTAATTTAAATTATCAAGGTTATACACAAATTCAACAACAGGCTCTATTAGCATCGTCAACCGGTACTCATCCGACAGCATATACAACAATACCGGTTTTAACAACATCTGGCCAACAGATGAGTAATGGTACAATGACGCCATCAACAGGTAAATAAAAAAAATTTTTTTTTTAAAAATCTTCATAGATAAAAGCAAATATTCGGTTAAACTTTGAGTAAAATAATCTCATAGGTGATTGTGACAATATGGACTTTCCTAATTGTTCTTTAGTCAATGCATCTCCTGTTAATAATGGCCCAGCAACAATTTATCAAACAACATTATCTGGTCATAATGGTCAACCAACAGATTTATTTTCATCAGGAATGCAATATTCAAGTACATATTTTTCTTTTCTTTTCTTTTTTACTAAATATTTCCTATAAAAATAATAAACTTAATTTATTAGCTGTCGTTGGTCCAACAATTGATACAGCAACTGGTTTACAAATTCAACAAGCTACAGCTTATACAACTTTACCTGCTCAATATCCTATTTATGCTCCAACAACAATCTATTCTCATTTACCAACAACAACACTCATACCAAGCGCATTAGCATCACCAGGAAAAGATGGTTAGTAAAATAAAATTTTTTTCTTTAAAAATTATTATCTGTTATTAGTGAAATATTTTTTCTTATTATTTTTTTTTCTCAAAATAATTTAAAAAAACAATTTCGATTTCATAGCTTTACCACAGTTCTTCGGACCAGAGGGTTGCAATCTTTTTATTTACCATTTACCACAAGAGTTTGGTGATTCCGAACTTGCATCAATGTTTATGCCATTTGGCAATGTTATATCGGCCAAGGTCTATGTTGACCGAGCTACAAATCAATCGAAATGTTTTGGTACATATCTAAATGTTTCAATGTTTTTGTTTATATAAATGTCGTGAGAAAATAAAAGAGAAAATAAAAGTGAACGAAACAAGAGAACAAAAAAAAAAGATCTGAACTTTGTACTGGATCAGCGCATCAAGAAATTTATTTGAAATTTTCATTATATTTTGT
Organism: Macrotrachela quadricornifera; assembly: GCA_022393335.1. Classification (NCBI taxonomy): domain Eukaryota; kingdom Metazoa; phylum Rotifera; class Eurotatoria; order Philodinida; family Philodinidae; genus Macrotrachela; species Macrotrachela quadricornifera. The sequence goes on from JAJEKB010019409.1 coordinate 12,081, forward strand.
TTTTCTATTCGATGTTGTGATGTGACAATCCAATGCAGTTCTTTTCTTTTTTATTCTCATTGCACGCGTGATCTTTTCTTTTCTCTTTTTTTTTATTTAAGAATTTCAATTAATTCAATTATGATCCTTTTTTTTCTTTCTAGGTTTTGTTTCCTATGATAATCCTCAATGTGCTCAACAAGGTAAAAATAAGAAAGAAATAAAACTTTTAATTTAAATAATTTTGTTTTTTTTGATTCTATTAGCTATACAATCGATGAATGGATTTCAAATTGGTATGAAACGTCTAAAAGTTCAATTAAAACGTCCAAAAGATTTGGCTAAACCATATTAAATATTTTTTTTCTTTTGACACACAGTGTATTTATTTCTAGTCATAAATAATAACAACGAAAGTGTGTCTATTTATTCCATTCCTAGTCAAACATTAATTTCCTCTTTTTTTTTTCATTTCGGATAGTCAAGATATATTCATCTATTTATTTGAATTTAAACAGACAGTCATTCCTTTTATATCATAAAAAATTTGTTGCGTTAAAATCTTTTGTTTATTTTCCTTTTTTGACAAAATAACAAAATTCCATAAGTTTTTTTTTTTTTTTCTTAAACATTTATTATTATTATTATTATTATTTGACCTATTTACTCGCTCTTTTTTTGCTGCTTTGTTGATTTCTTTCTCTCATGTTGATTTTTTTTTGGCTAATTGAGCCTTGTATCTTCCTAGTTTGCTCTTTTAAGAATAAAATTTCATTTACTAGAAGAATAATTAGTAAGATATAACAAAAAAAGAAAATGATATTAAACATTTTTAAAAGTTTGATTATTATAAGGCGAGATTAATGGAGAACGAGATTCGGATAATAATTGATGGTGACGAGATGTTAATTCTGTATCTGGATGTATAGTTTGAAGTTCATCATGAGTTAATGAATTTAATGTTGATTCACTTCGAACCAATGGTAAAATAGGTTCTTTATGTTGAGCACGACGTTGATCATATTTAGCCTGAAAAATATTAATTATTAAAAAAAGCACTTTTCTTCTTGTAAAAAATTTATGAATAGAAATAGAAATAGAAATAGAAATGTTCTATACATATAGATGATAAAAGTCATTTACCGATGTAATTCTACTGCGTAATAAGAATATCTAAAATTTTTATTTATCTATCTATTTATTTACTTTTTTTCCCGTATGTAATAATTATTCATGCAATGGAGTAGAAAATAATTTTTATTTTCTTCTATTAAAGTTATTCTAATATGTAGGAAGTAAAATTAGATAGAAAATTTGTTTCAAATAAAAACAAAAAATCTAATTATTTTACTAAAACACTATAGGGAAAAGAAGTAAATTAGATTCGTATTTGTTATATTAAGAGTAATAAGAACAAAATATTGAAATTGACAATTTACTAACGATTTAACTATTACGGAGTAGAAAAATACTGTACTATTTTATACGTTAAGATAAGTAAAAAATTTGTCAGACATACATATCTTCTTAAAATATGCGCTATGTAGAGATTATATCTTATCAGTCGAAACATTGTCAATAAGAAAGATGAATTTGTTAGAATATTGATAAGGTAGAATCTACAATATATTTCGTACTCCTGCCCTATAAAAATTGTAGTTCTATGTAATAACGTACTTTATTATACAGTATAACACCAAATAAAGCTAAACTCATGCCAATAATATTAGCTTTTGATACTGGATTTTGTAATATAATTAGTGATGTACCGATAACAACAATTCGTTTTGTACTATTAGCAATACTATATGATAATGGTGATACAAGTGATATCATTGTGAATGCTACAATATTATGTAAAAAATTGAGTACTCCATCAGTAGTTAAATAAAATAAAATTCGTACGGCTAATTTGGTTTTATACTAAATTAATCAAGAAAACATCATTCATTGTTTTTTTTCAATATATTTATATTAAGCACCACCTACTCACGTATTTCTCATTATAATATATATTAACTCCATCATAAAAAAACCAAAATGGAATAAATAGACACCAACCTATCTTAGCTAATAAAGAAAGTAATATTAAATGATGAATTGCAATATCTTTCAAAGACTAATAATAAAAATTAAGAACAAATAATAAACAAGAAAAAAAAATCTCTTATTAGTAATCTACTTTTTTTGAATAAATATTTTGTACTGAAAAACCAAATGTTGAAAGTAATGCACTAATAAGACCAATCATATTAAAGGAAATTTCTGTTACTGTTGCTATAATAACACCAATCATAACAGGTATAAGTGAAATATAAACAGATGTAGTTTGTTTTTCGTGTAGTATTATTCGAGATAAAACTCTATAATAAAAAATATAGAATTAAATACTACATATATTCATTAATGTTACAAATTTACACAGTAAATAATGGCATTGTTGCTTTTATTGTATGAGCATAAGAGATAGGTATTTTCCAAAGACTAACATGTGATGATAATTGAGCAAGAAATTTGCCTATAGCTAATGGAATGATAATTTTAAAATAGTATATTCGATTTTGATAAAGATATTCAGGTGGAGGAACTTTCCATAATCTATACAATAATTATATTTATACAATAAAAAATATTTATAGAAATATCAATCTACGTACCGAATAAGTGGAATACAAAGAATCCAAATACTTAAAAGCTGTACGAGAGTAACAGTTAATGGAAATGGAAATTCCTCAAGTAATTCTTTAATAATTACATTGCCTACTGCTGATGAACCTTATTGATAATATATAATAATTATAAATAATCTTTCTTTTAGAGTTCTTTCGATTATTTTTCTTTTACTTACTATACCAAATTAGACATAATGAAACAATCTGTAAACATTCAAATACTAAAGAATTTCGACGTGAATTCATCATTTTAGTTATTGAATTAATAGTTTCAATGATGATTGATTAACTAGTTTTTGATCATATTTTGGCTCGTCTAGTATAGAAAGAAACAAAATAAAAATTATAAGAATATTTATATGACAATAAACTATCAGCTAAGTTCTTTTTTTTTGACATTCGAAAATATAAAAATAAAATTGATAGACTAGTAAAATCGAAGGTCGAATGAGTAATGAATGAATGCTTACAAAACATGATTATGATTATATTTGCTTTTTCTTTCTCTATAAAATAGTCTTGATATTCTTTGGTTAATATTTTAAACATAAACTGTGATAGATGTCGTATTGAATCATAACATTTAAAGTGTCAATTACTCTCACATAACCGAATTACTTAATAAATTATCTATGTGACCATTTTTTGAATAAATTTTCAATGGTTCAAGTCATAGAGATCGGATTTTTAGCGGTAGAAAGAGCAAGATGAAGGACATCAATCTGTATAAAATTCATTAGATGTAGGCATCGTTTGTATAGTTGTTTACAATTAGTTAACTTATTTGTCGTCTATTTTCATGAGTTTTTGTGACAAGTTAACATCAAATAAGATCAAAATGTAGTCCCAATCTTTCTGTGCTTGTTCTAAAATTTTCAAATTTTTCTTTACACTTTGATATCATAATATGAAAATTTCCGCACAAATACAAGACGATTTGGGCTGTATTTTGATCTATTTTGATGTTAAATTGTCACGAAAACTGATGAAAATAGATGACAAATAAGATAATCGATTGTAAACAACTATACAAAATTTTCCTAAACCTAATGAATTTTATACACATCGATGTTCTCCACCTTGCTCTTTCTAACGCTCAAAACCCTTCATCCATGGCTTGAACAGTTGAAACTTAGTCAACAAATGATCACAACTTAATTATATTGCATATATCTTAGAATAGATAAATGCGAAAAACTTGAATTTGTCTTTAAAAGGTGCGATGTGAAAAGCTCTACAAAAAATGTTTCAACAAATACATATTAACTTGTTCATATGGCATAGTTTATTCTCAAAATGAACAACCGTGACGGCAATGCTACTTTCCATCCTATTCAGTATAATAAAAAAAGCATTTCGAAGACCTGTTTGATTTACAGTTGCCATATGTTTGCACAGACATTGTAGAGTTATCTGTAATGCATCTTTTAAAAAGAAATTCAAGGTTTATATCATTTATCTACGCCAAGATAGTTGTGAGATACGTTTCGCATTATAATGGTCGATCTTGGAAATTTTATCATCCCATTCTCATATTTATATTTTTATTAGTATAAGGAGAGATGTTACTCAATTATATGTCACTTGAAAGGCCGTCACGGGTACTCCCAGCTGATATGAAAACATAATGACTAGACAATATTCAATGTGTTCATATAAACCAATTTTCTCGCGCCTCAAAGCTTATGAATCATCTTGTATGTAAATCGTACGAATCGGTAGAAAACAATCTACCAAGGGGTAAAGGATTATTATCTATTATACCTTTATTTCCACTTCTTCACCGAAAAACCAATGTATTTATTAATGAAAACTAGTTCTCTCTCATACATACTGATGATAAATAACGAATTAAATTAAATTTTTACCTATTTATTTTATTTATTACTTACAAAAGAACATCGATACAGACAACTTGAATTATAGATCACACGTTACAGAGCTAAATCATTTAATTTGCGAGTAGAATATATAGCAGGGAAACAAGAAAATAATCAGAAGCAAATCAATCAAATAGAATAGAATCCCATAAATATACGATTGTATGAGCTAAGATTCTAACATTCTTTTCATTCTACAAAATCAAACATGTTTGATACTGTGATCGTTTTTTTTATGAAAAAAAACTACTTTTTTCATGATATAACATGAAACAAAAACAAATTGTACATTACAATAAAAAAAATATTATCAGGATTCTATCTCAACAAGGAACCAATCAAAACATTCAATTATATGAAAAAAAACAATCAATATTCACCAATAACTATAATTTATTTCTTGATATTTTCTAATCAATAAATTCATACTTCCAAGTAATATCGCTCGATGATAATATCTATACTGAATTATTAGATCCCATTTTGAGATGATTTATTCTCATTATATCTATTATTGACATTTTCATAAAAGATAACAATTTGTGTATTTCGTCATTTCTTGAAATTGTACATAGAATTAATAAAACTTTTTTTCTTATATTAAAATGAAAAAAAAAACAAACAAATCATTTCAACATTTTTATAGACGAATAAAATTAACCATTGCTTTTAAAACAATTAATTCATATAAATTATTTTTTTCTACAATTATTTAATGTATCATATCCGAAGAATACATGATTATAATTATTAATACATATTTTTAATATCATATATCAATTTAGTTGTTCTTTTTCCGCAAAAATAATAAATGTTTTAGAATCAATATCACTTTGAAAATTTCTAAAATATCTTTATTAACTTTCATTGCTCGAGTTCAAAGATAACTTGAAAAGATTCAGTCTGCAATTCTCTACAAAAATAGTACATATCTAAAAAAATAAATACATTCTTTTTCATCATTAGAATATCACCAAATTAAATAAATATAACACATAAAGCTCTTAAAGTTTTTAGTATTCATCAGATATAATTACATCATTAAGCTTTTTCTTCTTGTATGTTTTAATCCATTTTATCAATTAGCTCATTTTAAATAACAATAATTTGGACGATTTTAATCATAAATTAGAATAGACTTATTTTCAAAATATTCTAGATAACATTTAGTTTAGGTAATCATTTATTATTCGATTAATATTATTTTTATTCCTTTTTCTTTTCAATCAATTGAAAGTGATTCGATTGTTTCTTTTTAATTCATATTTAAATTCAATTTGTCCATCAGATTTATTCATATTCACATGTATTATTATTAAATAAGAAAACGAAAAAATATCTTTGAACTTTAAAATTTATTGAAATTAATATATTATTAATATTCTCTCCTGTATTTTTTCCCTTTAGAAACGATTGAAATAAATAAGCAAATAATTTTCATCCAGTGATGATTATTAATCAATAAGTTACATATCAACAAGCATCGATAAAAATAAATTATCTATGTTTTTTTTTATTATGCGTAAATATTTTCTCTTCCCTATTGTGCAATGTGACAAGAGCGGTCACAAACCACATATGATTCGTTTTGTATGGTACACAAAAAAAAAAATGATTATTGGTCGTTATTATTCTTATCATTATACCTCTATCCTT
>JAJEKB010019409.1:33267-49405 GCA_022393335.1 Macrotrachela quadricornifera
AACGTCTTGCACCTCTTCCACCTCGTCCACGTAAGAAGTTTTTTTTTTATTTTTCTATTGTTTTTCTTAATAATATTGATTATATATTAAATAGGTGATATCGTCATTGAACGTTGGATTCCATATGGTGCTCAAGCTAAACGACGCACCATTGTCCAACGCGCTGGTGCTGCTCGCCAATATGCAGCTCCACGCAATGTCATCATTCAATATGAAGCTGCTCCAGTTCGTGTTGTTCGTCAATTCCAAAACCTTGGTGTTGTTCAATATAACCCAGCTGCTTATCTTCAACAATATGGTGCTTCACTTCTTGATTCAGCTACACTTCTTCAACAAGCTCGTGCTGCTGGTGTTGTTGAAGATATTGTATGTTTATCATCATTAATCTTTTGTTTATCTATGAAGAATTCTAATATATATTTTTTCTTTGTAGACACCACCAGGTTTCGTTGGAGGAGCAGCTGGTTTTGGTGCTAGCTCATTTGGTCAAAGCGTAGGTTTCGGTGGTTCATATGGAGAATCATTTGTTGGTGGTGCTGATTACTCAGGAGTAGGTGGAGTTTATGCCGGTGGTGCTGACTACTTAGGAGTAGGTGGAGGTCTTGTTGGTGGCTCATTCGGATATGGCGGTGGTGTTGTTAATACTGGCAGTTTAGTTGGTAATCTAGCTGACGCTGCTTTCGCTGCTGGTGATCTTAATGCAAATGGCACTCTTGATCATGCTGAATTTACCAATCTTGTCAGTAAGTATTCGTTTCAAAAATAATCATCTTGTTTTTATTTATGATCAATAAATTGCTTTAAACCATTTTTCTAGGTGGTGGTGGTTTTGATCATAACTTATCAACTTTATTCTAAAACAATTGTGAAGATGTATATTGAACTTCACAACAATCTATTAAATATCAGCTCTTGAGATAAAAGTGACATTTAGATTTCAATAAGTTAAGGTTACTTTTTTTTCTTATAGCTAAGGTTTTTAATTGAATTGATTATTTTGTTCTATTGCATTATTGTGTGTTTTTTGCTGTATTTCTTTATTGTCATCTTTTTTTTATATCAATTTAGTTTAAAATAAAATAGTTTACAGTCATAAGGAGATTAATTTCATCTTTGTTTATCTTATTTAATAAGTGACGAATCATTGAAAGAGAAAACTCATGTCTCAAACAATTATTATTTATATACTATCCAATCGTAGTATAAACATTGAATAATAGAATGAAACGCATATTCTCTTGTCTCTCAACCATTATGATTATCTATTGATCAAATGTAGTATTAAAGTACGGAATAATGTTTTTGATGATAAATTGTTTACGATAAATGACGAACATCAAATATTGTATTATAAACAAATGAATCATATGTGCTCGTTACAGTTGAAAGACGCTCATGTCATGTTTGTCTCTAATCACTTATATTTTATATTTACGCATAGGAAAAATATTTCATAGTGAAAGAATAAGGATTGTATTGATTTAAGCGTTTTTTATCAAATATTTTATAAACATATAATATTTAGAAGAGCAAGAAAAAATTATTTTTGTTTTTGTTTATGAAAATAGTCTTTATTTATTCTATTTTATTATTACATAAAGTAGTAATAAATGAATACTTGTTGATTTTGATTGGAGTGAAGATGACCGAAATATCCATATTTTTGAAATGTAACTAAAGAAAATATATGTTGAGAATATTTTGGTTTATCTAGAAATTGTTCTATTATTAAATAATCAGCAGTATCAACAAGTTGTTTTTTTACATGGATCAATACTTGAATCTAGTCAAATGGCGAAATTTAAAAAATGCGTATATTTGCAAATTTTTATTCATTTTATTTCATGTGCTATCTTGCAAGACGTTTGAAATGTTGGCAAACTTTGCGTAGAAATAGAGGACAACAATACATACATAGAAATACAAATTTTTAGGTTTTTCATGAAATAGTTTTATTCGTTGATCTTGTATATTCATGCAAGACATATAACTTGAACAGAAATGTCATATATATCTGTTTGATGTGTTCGCAAGATGACTAACTCTATGACATTGTGCATGTGAATGCAAAGTGGTCATATCTGTAGAAATTAGTAGTGGAGTAATTCTCCATAGACATTCAAAATTTCACTATTTTTCAGTGGGCATGCTGCGTTATGCAAAAATTTAATTTTTTTATCGAGGTCTATTTATTTATTTTTTGTAAAAGTTGAATGGACATTCTATAATCATATAATATTAGCTCAAGCAACTTGGTCATTTTTTATGTAGTAAGAAAAGTAAATGTGTTCATTTAGTTTGGTTTCAAATTTTAGATATATGAGTGGAATTTTCATCCATTTTAATATGTACGGTCATTACCAGCTGTGATACGTCATGCAAGTTTTCTTTACTTATTCATTATTTTTATATTGCAAAATCAATTATTTGAAATTGTTTTATATGCCAATTAAAATACACAATTATACATGAGTGTGGTATTAATATCATTGTATCCTAGTCGCAAATATGTGGGTTAGTTATTATGTGCATCTTGATAATATAGTTTTTGTTTTTTTTTATATTCGTTCTATTCTGATATTGTTTGTTACCAAATAAATCAGACTCATAGTTATAAACTACGTCTTACTATTGATAATGACTGTACACATAATTATTATTATTCAAGTTCTCATAATTTCTTGTTCATTTTTTGAAATTCTTCATACTCACTATTATTCGTGTATGCACATGTTCGAAAGTTACCGAATAATCATTATATTCTTCAGTTTGAATTTCATTTCTAATATTAGCAGTCCACTTAATGGTGAAGAAATTCGTCTTAGAAAAGAAAAGCATGTATGTGTTTGAATCTGATTCTTGGGAAAAGCTCCTGCGTATCTGCAACATGTGCTTCATCTTTTTTTTCGAATCCAATTTTGTTTCGCATCAAGGTGCAAGGAATTTCTATAACAACATCAATATATCCCCCGTACGTGAAAATGTTAAGCGTGCACGTGCAGAAAATTTCCATGCTTGTACTCGTGAGTAGTGTATTCTGTGGTGCGTTCGCACCATGACACTTCATAACGATTCAAATCGACAAAAATAAGCTCATTCAACGCAGAATGCTTTTTTTTTATCAAAGTTTATAAAAAGTTTTAAGACATTCAATTTTTTTCTATTGACAGTTGCCAAATATCAATCTGATTGGATCATATTGTCAAAGTTATAAGTTATACGGATGTATCAGCAAGATTTTTTTATTCGATTTGTAATTCAATGTGTTCTTTCTAATGAAACTATTTTAAATTTGAAATTCGATGTCTTGTAAAGAATTTTTGTTCTAATACTATTCATGAAACCCAATGTCTATCATTTTTAACTAATATTCGATAGTTTCGAACAGAATAATTCCAAGTTGATTTCAAACAAATATTGTATTAAGAATTAGCACAAAAAATGAGTCGATCTATGTGTATTCTAGCGGTCTAATATTCACTCTTTCCGAATGAGCGAGTCATCTACTCCACTTATCTGAAAAGACCGTGAGCTGCCATACACGTAAGTACTAATGAATATTCATAATTATTTTTATAGAAGAGATGCATTATTAATGTCGAAACTTTCATAGCACCTTTGAACATTCTATGAGAATGAAAGAATAAAATTTAAATTGTTTACTAGAATGATTTAGTTGAATCTCGCTACGGCCAGCCATCGGTCACCCTCGCAACAGGAAGGTTTTAACTCAGAAAAACTAAAGGTAACTATCTCTGAAATCGAAAGTGTACTACCGACAGATTATGAAGCAGATTGCAAGCTCTGCAACACAGTGTACACGACTGATACGAGCTGTATCTGTTGTCCCTCAACTGTCTAAAAACAGATTTCTCGACTAATTTTATCAAAAAAATTTAGGTTTCAATTTTTTTAGATTTCATTTTTGTTTGAAAAATAGAAGAAAATTTTAATATGATTTTATAGTGAGAGTGAAACTAGCATACTTGAGAGAGAGAACTATCTTTGTTCTACTGTTGGATGAGAAAAAAGACACATTTTTATAATGATGATTTGAAATCGAGAAGTCTCAGACTTTCCCGATTAGAACATCAAAAAAAAGACGAAATTCCGTAACGACTGAAATTCCGTAACGGACATTATTTGATGTTTTATATTCAATGCAATTCTACTTGTCAAGAAATGAGCTGATATTCTAAAAGCTTGTGGAAAGTTGAGCAACTTATGCATAGAACGTCTATTTCGATGTCACTTTATTTCATCGAAAAACGTTAAACTCGAAGGTCACCCTAAAAAAATTTCCATATTTTGAAATTCCGTAACAGTCTATGTTCGATCAATAGCTCAGCTATGGCTAGAGAGAAATCGATGAAACTTTTACTGGTAATAGATCTCAACGACCTCTATCTATAATAAAAATTTCAGAAAGTTTGCTTTTACAACCGGGAGGATGCACATGTTGTAATGCGAAAAAATGAAATTCCGTAACGCGTGGCCAGAGCGATCTGTGTTAACTTGTTCTATATTATTTAATTTGATATTATCTGGTAATTCTAGTATAAGACAAATATTATTCATTTTATATTGTTGCACTAGTTTATCTAAAACTATTTTTTATGCTCTCTGAATATTTTTAATAAAATTATTTATTAATCTTATTGTATTTTCATGTTCAATAGGTTCTGCACATTCATTATTATTTAGGAAATGTAGATATGAGTAATCGTTATTGAAAATTCTTTGTTGTTGTTGTTTTTGTCATATTAATAAATATGATTTTTGTCGTATTTATTATGATGATGAATATTTGAGTAGAATAAATTATAAATAATCATAAAATAATATAAAAAATAGACGTGGCTAGTCAAAATGGTACACTAGTTTCTCTTTTCTATATATACCTTCAGTCATATGGCAGAAAAAGGTGACTTTTAGCTGTTATAACACACATGTATGGCTAATGATTTCCTTATTTGAGCTATGTTATTACGAACAAGAATGTTAAATGATTCCTTATAGTCTTTCTGTTAAATATTTTTTCCCCGCAGTAATTTTCATTAGTAAGTGTTCTGTAAATATGGCCAATATAGCACAAGATTTGTAAACATACAAGATCTACTACGATTATATCTCCTAATTAAATATTCTATATTAAAATTTTAATGGTGATATTTCATATTGTTTCGAATTTTTTAGTCAAAAATATTATAGGGAAAATATTTCTTATCGATTACTTTTAATACAGTGACTATAAGGAAACATTTAACATTTCTTGTTTCTGATAAGATATACAACTCAAATACTCATAAATTATCGGCATTGCATGTATGCTATAGCTAATAAAATATAACCTTTTTTGAACATATGACTGAATCTATATAAAGAAACGAATAACTAGAGTACCAACGTGGTTGAGTAATACGTCCATATATGATATTTGACCGTATGTTACATCATACTTCAACATTCAAAATTATAAGCGCTATCAAAGAAAAATCACCATAAATGTTTTAGACATAACAAAAAACGTAATATAATTTTATTATAATCCTAAATAAAAGGATACTCAAATATATAAAACTCATTTAATTTGTATAAAAATCAAAGTGCAGTAAATATCCTCGAACATTATATGTTATCATTCAATGACTTGCTACTTTTTTGGATCAAATCTACTTTGAAAACGCCATTTATTTATTTTATTTTAAAAAATCACTCTATATAACTCAAAGAAATTGAATGTTGTCATTCACGCGTTCTATTGTTGCAAACAATAAAAGAATTTTATCACTATTCAGATTTGAATTTTGATCTATAAAATGATAAATGACGCCATCTGTCGCATAAAAATATGTTTGATTAACATATTATCAAATTAAATTGTCTTTTGTTGCTTGCTTATTTATCTGTCACCATGTTTGTTTCTTTTACATATATCATTCATCCAAAACTACTTTACTTGTAAGAATACATTTGTTTTTCATTATCAAAGACTAAAACACAAATGAATAATAACGGAAATTTTAACACTAATCCACCTGCTGCACTTATGTCCTATCCATTTCCTATGCATAATCCATCACAGCATCCATCATTAATGGAACAACCATATATGCATCAAACATCACAACATTTTCAACCAAATACTCCTCGTTTTTATAATCCAAGACCAACAGTATATTTAAATAAATTTATTTTAAGATAATTTTTTCTTTAAATAAATATTTAGATGCAAACACCTAAATCTGAAAAACGTAAACAAGAAATTTTAGTATGTGATACATGTGGTATCGAAGTTAATTCTCAACAAATGATGGATGCTCATATTCGTGGACAAAAACATATTAAAAAAATGAAACTTAAAGTAGAACGAATTACAAAATATAATTAATTTTATTTTCATTTTTATAGACAGTATCTGCTACTAATCCATCCATCAATCAAACATCTGATAGTACTGATATTGATCAAAATCCGCCAACCTCATTGATATCATCGGTTAATACAACTATTGAATCAGTACCATCTAATGAACCAAATCCACCACCTCCAGTTACAGTTACTAAACCATCAACGTCTAATGAAAAAAGTGTTTTACAACTAATGAATGAATTAGCGAAATTTAATAAGGTTTATAGAAAACAAAATCTAATCATTTTTTTCATTTTTATGTTTAGGTAAATGCTAAATATGATTTAATTAAAGAAACTGGTCCAGCACATTGTAAACAATTTGAAGTACGATTAACTGTTGGTGATGAAACTTATATGGGTATTGGAACAAGTATCAAACGAGCACAACAAGTTGGTAAGTAAGAAAAAAAAAGAATCGTTAGAATTTATTTTTTAATTATTTCTTTTTATCAAGCTGCTGAACAAGGTTTAGCAACGACAGCATTAAAAAAACCAGAAGCAACACATCGTGGATCACATCCAGTACGAGTATCACGTGGAGGAGTTGGTCGAGGAAGTAAGTTTTTTTGTTTTTTGTTTTGTTTTTATTAGCATAAAAAAAAATTATGTATTGAGATTGAAAATAAGTTCAATATTAATTAATTTTATAGTTGCAGGCTGATATGCATATTTATTGATAAATGGTTATCAATATACACAAATGAAGCTCGTTTATTTTCTTTTTTATTTGAATAATTGATAGAGAGAAAAATAATACGAGAGAATAATTATCTCTCTATTCCTGTGTATTTTAATCTGCCTATATTTTCTTTTTTTTTATTATTATTCATATATTCGAATATGCGTTAATTCGATGGGCAGATCGAATTTACGCGCTAATAAGAAGAAAAAAAAATCTACTCACTTTCAATTCATTCAAAAAAAAAGGAATAGAAAAATCATCAGAAATGGATGTACGGTAAGTTCACATAATATAGATGAAATGAGAAAACTTGATTATAGACAAATGAAAGAATAGAATATCTGTTAGAATTACTTTCTAAAATCAAGTTTTTTCTTAGTAACTATTTTTGATTTCATTTTACCATTATTTATAATTTAGTTTATTCAAACATCAATCATCAATATTCATCAATACCACAAATACGACAAAAATCATATACATTAACTGGACAAAAACAACAACAACAAATAAATTTAAATAATGAAAACTCATTTGAAAATTTCCTTAATAATAAATCTGCAGAAATAATTGAAAATGAAAATACAATAAGATTAATAAATAGTTTTGTTGAAAATATTGAAAGAGCATTAAAAACAGTATCAGATAAAATAATGGAAGAATATAAACTAAATAATATATGCGTTATACCAGAATTACCAGATAATGTTAAATTAAATAATATTGAACAAGCTAATGAAGATCCAACTGAATCATTTCGGTAAAAAATGATTTTTATTATTTTCAAATTTCTATATTATTATTTTGTTTTCATAGAATATTGAAAGGTGCTATGAAAGTTTCAACATTAGCAATGCGTCTCTTTTATAAAAATGATAATGAATATTTAATAGTACTTATTTGTGCTAATAAACCAACAATAAAATTACTTAGTAATATTTGTGAAGAATTAATTATTAATTTAAATACTCAAGCTATTGCAAGAATTCAATTAGATTCTAATGAACAAGAATTAACAGCAATAACATATGAAGTTGAAGTTAATATTAATGATGCTTCTCTTATTGTTAAATGTAATGTTTTATCTAATTATATTATTCGAATAATGTTAACATCACCTGTATTTCGAAGTGAAAATTTTCTTAATCTTGATGATAAAACTCGTCAACAAATAAATGAATTAAATCCAGATCCAATTGATATGTTAGATAAAAATAAATGTTTACAAGCAGCAGCTGAAATACGTATGTTAAGAAATAAACATTTCAATTTCTAAATATATATGATTATTATATTTTTACGTCTTATTCAATTCATTCTTTATTATTTAGATTAACTTTTATTTCCTAAAATATTCTTTTCAAAATAAAATATGAATATATATATGAAAATTATTATTTTATGTTTTAAAAAGAAAATTAATTTTGAATATTTTGTCTAATAAGAAAATGTTTCAAGAAATTTGATTAATATATTTATTATTCTTTAGGCCATTCGAATTGGTTTACACATTGTATGTTGGAAAATAATATAAATTTAATTATTCTTCGTCTTTTACGTCATTTACAATTTAATAAAACACCATTATCATTTCTTAATATTTGGTGTCTTACTTTACTTGTTTATAAATGTCAAAATCAATCATTTAATTCATTAATTAATCTTTTTCGTTCAGTATTTTCTTGTTTAAGCAGTGGTATTCTTTTACCAAATTATATTGGTCCAGGAATTATTGATCCTTGTGAAAAAGAACTTGTTGATGCTGCTGATTATTTAACATTAGAACAACGTTTTAATATAACAGAATATTCTCAATATATACTTCGGTTAATTACTTTTGAAAAATATGAAAATATTTTTCATTTTCAATCAGATCAAACTCAACAATTATCGATTACTTCAACATTAGATAAGAATAAAATGGAATAAATAAAGACAAATTTTCATGAACAAAAACAAAAATTTTGTTTTTTCTTCTAGATATTGTTTGTGTGTAGAGCATTTCATATAAATTGCTTAAACCAATAAAATCGTTTCTTTTTCACTATGAAATATATTTTATATGCATCAATATACAATATAAGTGATCATACATAAAAATAACATCAATATCATTCAATCGTAACAGACGTTTGTGACTCGTTTGTTAATATTACAGTATTTGTTACTAGTAATTTATCTCAAATGATTTATCGTCTATAATCTACTCACATAAGTCAATGTCATACTTCATTGATAGATAACCATTCAATAGTGAGTTATAAAAGAAAATGTGCGATTAACTATACTATTCATTATTTATATCGCTATTGAATGATACATCAAAAGTAATAGTTTGAATAACAATTTTTCTCTTTCAATCATTTTTGATGCATTGAGTAAGAAAAACAGATGAGATTATTTCCTTATAATTTTATATTATTTTATTTAAAATAAAATTCATATACGAAACGATGGTAATAAAGCAACACAGCAAAAACTGCATAACACAATTTAAATAAAACAATACAATGGATTTATTACATGCACTAAATATAGCAAAAAAGAATAACCTTAGCGTATTATTGAAATCTAGATACTAGTTTTATATAAGAAGTTGATGTTTGATGGATTGTTTTTGAAGTTTAATAGGCATCTTGAGAATTCATTTAGTATGGAGTTGCTAAGTTAGCATCAACACCTCCACCAGCTAGAAATGAAAAAGAAATTATTTAATGATCATAAATAAAAACAAGATGATTATTTTGGAAATGAATACTTACTGACAAGATTGGTAAATTCACCACGATCAAGGGTGCCATTTGCATTGAGATCACCAGCGGTGAAAGCAGCATCAGCTACATTGCCAGCTAAACTGCCAGTATTAACAACACCACCACCATATCCTAATGAGCCACCAACAAGACCTCCACTGGAAAATTCAGAGCTGCTTGAAAAACTTCCACCATAACCTCCACCACCAACAAGACCTCCACCAACAAGACCTCCACCAACAAGACCTCCACCAACAAGACCTCCGCCAACGAGACCACCACCAACTGATTCGAAGCTGCTACTTTCGAAGCTGCTTCCTCCAACTAATCCTGCACCACCAACGGCAACTGCTCCTCCAACGAAACCTGGTGGTGTCTACAAACAGAAAATATATATATTAGAATTCTTCATAGATAAATAAAATAATAATCATGATGAACATACAATATCTTCAACAACACCAGCAGCACGAGCTTGTTGAACAAGTGTGACTGAATCAAGAAGTGAAGCACCATATTGTTGAACATAAGCAGCTGGATTAGATTGAGTAACACCAAGGCGTTGGAATTGACGAACAACACGAACTTGAGGTGCTTCATATTGAATGATAACATTGCGTGGAGCTGCATATTGTTGAGCAGCACCAGCACGTTGGACAATGGTACGTCGTTTAGCTGCAGCTCCATATGGAATCCAACGTTCAATGATGATATCACCTATTTAATAGATAATCAATATTATTAAGAAAAACAATAGAAAAATAAAGAAAATTTCTTACGTGGACGTGGTGGAGCTGCTGGAAGACGTTCAATGATGACTGAACGTGGTGGAACTGGAAGAGCTGGTAAATTGACAATACGTGTTTGACCAGCAACTGAAGCTGGTGGTACTGGTGGTCTTTCACGAAGAACAAGTGGAGGAGGTTGTGGAAGAGCTGGGGCACGTTGAGTGATGCGAAGAGGGGGAGGTGGGGGTGGTTGAGGTGGACGAACTTCTTTGATGATGAGAGGCTAGAATAAAAAAAAAAGACAATGAGAGTTAATAATATAGATAAAATAGTAAATGACTTACGCCTGGAGGTGGGACTGGTGGTGGTTGAAGGAATCGAACTCGGATATTTTGTGTGTATGTTTGTACACCACCAGTAGCTGCACGACGGATAATTTGTGGGTTTGGATCTTGGAAGAGACCTTGAGCATCAGTGGCCCATTGAGTGGTTGCAACACCTCCACCTGAAGCACCACCGAGTAAAACAGCGCTCGAATCATAAGCTCCACCACCAACTACTCCACCACCAACTACAGCAGAGCTAGCATCATAAACACCACCACCGACTACACCACCACTAACTAAACCAGCACTAGCATCATAAGCGCCACCACCAACTAAACCAGCGCTAGCATCATAAGCACCACCTCCAACTACAGTAGAGCTACTTTCGTAGCTGCTGGAACCATAATTACCGGCACCATAAGCGCCACCACCAACTAAACCAACGCCGGCACCAGCATTTTGGCCTGAAAATAGTAATAACGATCATTTATTTGTCAATATACTATAATTAAAAATGATAACTTACCAACGAAGTTACGGAATTCACCGAGATCAACACGACCATCTTGGTTGGCGTCAGCAGCGCTGAAGGCATCACCGCCAAGACCACCTGATGAGTAAGATGATGATTGATATGAATAAGACATTGTAATTTGACTACTGTATTGGTAGATAGATTGCTTACTTGTGAAGGTAAGAAGTGAAGAAAATCTGTCGGTGGATGTTGGTTTATATAGTCTTGGTCTTTCATGCGTTAAGAGAAAAAAATAGGAAAAAAATTAAGAGAGAGAGAGATGGCCATGTTATTATCAAAGTCATTAGCAAATCGGCTTGGTAATGTTTTTTTTTCTCTTTGAAACCACTGTTAACCAACAAAAAGGAAGGTGAAAGAGCGAGAAAAGAGATAGGTATAATAATACTAATAATAACTACCAATAATTATCCTTTTTTTTTACCATAAAAACAAATCCATTGTGGTTTGCAATCGTTGTTGTTAACGTGCATGATAGACGGATAAAGAATACTGACGTATAATAAGAAAAAGCGCACATAATCGATTTTATCTTAGGCAGCTAAGACAAACAAGGTATAGGATGAATAACCAATCAATACCAAATTGTACATTTTGTCTATATAGGATTGATAATCATGACAATACGATTAAATAAACGATATATGTATTATCTAGATGTTTGGCCAGTTTTTTGTGAAAACATGTCCTCAAAATAAAGTACATGTCAGACTTAGGAATATGGAGATCCAATCATGAAATGCTTATTGAAAGAGACTCAAGTTATGAAATTTGCACTGAAAACAAACGGACAAAAGTCAATACAATGTGTTTATTCTTTTAAGTTGCAAAAATTCTTAATATTCACTGTGAAGACAGTATGCCAAATTAGTGAGGCTTAAAGTATTGATTGATTTTTCTATCAATGCAATAGACCATTAGGCTCTAACCATATACTAGATTTTTTTACGTAGGTATAAATTACCGTGGCCTTGATACTAGTCTATCAGTCACTACTGTACCTATTTTTATTCCTAAAGTGCACGTATATGAACTCGTACATTATTCGTGCATGAAACGTCACTGCTTAGATACACGTATGGATATGTGCTAATTTGTAAAATTATTTATTGAGCATACATCATTCTCATTTAATGATGCAACAACTTAATCTGAAAAAGAAACATCAAACAAAAATTTTTAACAAAGAATATCTACTGCGAAAAATAAATTATAAATCATGTTTTGAATTATTTTTTTCTAGAATTTGATTATTTCTTGACTGATTATATTTTGATAAATTAAACAATAACAATGAATAATTGGAAATTTTTGCGTCGTTTTCTTCATTTATGTTTTCATATAGGTTCACCTATTTAAATTACGAGAAAAAAAAAGGATCTAATTATTAATCTCGTTCATATTATTTCAACTCGTTATGCTTTATAATATAGTTACAGAAAAAATTTGAAAACATTTTCTACTAAAAATATTACGATATGTCTATTATGTGCTGCCTATTATGAATAATTTTCGTCAAAAATGGTTAAATTTTTAATCAATTATATATGGAAAAGGTTTTTAGCCTCTTAACATTTGTTTATTTATAATTTCTGCATTTACAAATTCATTATTTCAAAAATTTTGACATTTTTTTTTGTATAACAGATTCTTGTTGATGTGATTTAACAAAACTTAATGATATATTTACTACTTTAAGTTTTGTATTTTATTTATAGTGTAACGTTATAGTAACATACAGCATTATTTTCATTTTTATTATTTGACAAAATTGATAATTATGAGAAAAAATCATATAGTACAAAATTTGCATTTTGTCGTGCGAGTTAAAAATTACAAGGATAAAAAAAAGACCGTAGTAACAATGAACCCAAGAATGAGTCACCAGAAAAACGTAAAAGTGTTCATGTCACTCTACAGTGCGAGTACATATACATGCAGATACATTGTACATCACATATATCATCTGTGTATGAAAAACTTACGGGCTGATTGAATAGAAAATCATCAATAAGTGTCCTATGTCGTTTTCCAACCATAAACAATTAATACAAAATAATGTTTAGAAATTTTTTAAATAGTTTTTATCTTATTTATTGTTTACTTAGCTATATAATATTTGTTTTAGTGAGAGAAGGTATAAAATTTTATATTTATTAGAGAAACAATTTTTTTTCGTGCATTTTAATATATCGAAATAAAATATTCTTGAACAATACTTATTATTAATCAAAACTCTGATTAACATGTTTAATATTTTATTGAATAATTTATTTTTAAAGTTTTATTCCATGAATATATAATAAAATATCCTATCTATAATAATCTATTTAAAACTATCCAAAAATTTTGACAATATTATATAGAAATATGAAACTAAAGAGATAATTTTAGTTTTATTTGATTAAATTTTTTTCACTAGATCTTGCATTATATGATGTATGTCACAAGGATTATGTCAGGAGCAATATAACTGATCAAGCAAATGAAGAATTAGTAGCTCAAAAGATTTCAAAGGTAGTGAAGAATATTTTAGAAAAAAGTATTTTAAAAACTTTGAACAATTTGTTATAGAAGAATGAAACTTCTTATAAATAATAATAGCGATTATTTTAAACATTTTAATAGAATAAAACTAAAAATATCTCTTTTGTTATATATTTATGTTTTGTCTTATTGGTACTCCTCATCCGTGCAAAATAGATTATTATAGACAAAATATTCTTCTTATATTCGTAAAATAAAACTCTCGATAGTAACTATTTTATAAAATTTTGAACTTGTTTAAAACTTGTTAAAAAATTTTATGCAATATTAATATGAAATGGATTCGAACTGTTTTATGAAAAAATAAAATCAATAATTTCATAAATCAACCTATTGGATTAGTAGATTTAGTTTATCTGTATAAGTTATGATAGCTAAGAAAAAAGTATTTCAATAATCACAATATTTTTCGCACTTCTTAATTGATGTAATAAGAACAGAAGATAATTTCTTTGTGTAATCAGTCAATTTCTTTCAGTATGTTTTCTGTTGTCTACCAAAATCATTGATCTATTTTATAGAGACACGAGTCAAATAATTCTGTATAAGATGATAAAGAAATGTTTAGACGATTCATCATTGAAAAGCAACATGATTTATCGATTCCAGAGAAGACTAGTCGTCATATAATATACATTATCTCATTGAATACGTTTATGAATCTTTGAATGAACTAACTAAACAAATAAACTGACAACGAACAATGTCTCACTCTACAGCGATGGCTCAGATTAAATGACATTGCCTTTATTTTTTGCTGTTTTGCTATACTAATTCAATTGTTTCTCCTATTTTGTTCTTTTACCAAAAAATGTGTCGCAAAACTCTCTACAAAGTAGTATATTTCATTTAAGAAATTTAGCTTTCGTTATTTTATTATAGCCTATAATAATTGTTCTTTAAAAATGAGCGCAGCTTTCCAAAAGAAATCTTGAGCATCGTGTTTCGTACAAAGTAGAATTAATAAATTACTGATTTTAATTAATTGTCTGGCTTCACTTGATACCAAAAAAATAGTGAAGCAGCAAAATTGTCACATAAAAAGGCACCTAGCTTAGTGTGTTTAGAATGGGTTTATTTAAATAATTCATTAAGAATCACTAATCCATGAACCCTGCTTTATCCAAAATGTTACGCTCAAAATCTGCTTTAAAAAGTTATCCTCATTTTAGAAAAACAAATTTATAGATTAATATAAAATAATGGAAACTAAATTACTTAAATGAAACATACTATTTTGAAGAGCGTTTCACGACGAATTTTTTGGTAAAACCAACAGAGAAAACGATTGAGTTAGTAAAGCAAAATAGCTAAAGTAAAGTTACTACTATTTTAAGTGAACCACTAAAAGTATATACGATCGAAAAGTAATATTCTAACATATCATGTGACGAAATGTTATGTAAGAGTGAGAGCAATGAAAAATGTGCAAAAGTTCAAGAATAAATCTGAGCAATCGACAAGGGATAGGCAAATCTTTGCGTTATGGATATCTTATACGCTTTATCAAAAAGAATGTTAGTATTAAATCCAAAATATATTGATTGCAAGCATTATCATAGACTAGTTATTTTTTTTATACAGTCATACCAAAGAAACTCTCGATATTAATCATTTTATGAATTTCTGTATACTGAGAGTCAGACTTTTGCACAACCCACAGTAAATTTAACTGTTCTTCATCTTTTACGTCATTTACAATTTAATCAAATGTTTATTATAATTTTTTAATTTCTAGTGTCCTACTTTATTTGCTTGTAAATGTCAAAATCAATCATTTAATTCATTAATTAATCTTTTTCATTCAGTATTTTCTTGTTTAGGTCGTCGTATTCTTTTACCAAATTATATTGGTCCAGTAATCATTCATCCTTGTGAAAAAGAACTTGTTGATACTGCTGATTATTTAACATTAGAACAGCGTTTTAATATAACAAAGTATTCTCAATATATACTTCGTTTAATTACTTTTGAAAAATATGAAAATATTTTTCATTGTCAATCAAATCAAACTCAACAATTATCCATTAATTCAACATTAAATAAGAATAAAATGCAATAAATAAAGACAAATTTTCATGAACAAAAACAAAAATGTTATTTTTTTCTCTTTTTTCTTCTAGATATTGTTTGTGTGTAGAGCATTTCATATAAATT
>JAJEKB010019409.1:104405-147345 GCA_022393335.1 Macrotrachela quadricornifera
CAACATACTAAAAATTAAAATCAAAAACGTTATTTTGTTTTTTTTTCTAAATAAAATTTGTTTTATACTTGACGTTGAAGTCCTTGAAATATATGATGAATAGCTCTTGGCATAATGCCTGCTTCTGATTCAAGTATTGACATATAAGCAGTAACAGTATCTTTTGATGATTTATCCATTGGAAATTTTCCTAACATTGTATGCGTTTTACTTAAATAGATAAAGAATTAATTAATAATTGGCAAATAAAAACTAACTATACCCAGATCCTGTTTGACCATAACTAAAAATAGAAAAGATTAATTTTATTTAAACAATAAATTGATATCTACGTACGCAAAAATAGTTGAACTATAACCTTTAAGTACTTCATCAACAATGGGAGCAACAACTATTTTATAAACATCTTGTTGACGTGTTTGAAAACCAAAAACCTGAATGGATATGATTAATAATGAAATATTTTTTGTTTTTTTTTTAATTTAAATAAGAAAAATTTACATGATCATAATTAAAAAAACGTGTTGTACTTGTTTTACAATTAACAATTATCTCTCGACGTGTTTCATTTACATTTAAACAACTTGTTAAATTTTGAAATTTTTCATTATCACTTAATGGACTAACAAAAAGAAGAAATCTTCTTAAAGATAAAAAACAAAATTTTTTTATGAAAAACAAACCGTGGACGAGCTATAACTTGAACATGTTTGTCCGATCCGTTTAGTGATGGTGATTTTTCACACATTATTGTTCTTATTTCATCAAAATGAGAAGTAAAAAACAGTTGTAAAAACTATATATAATTGTCGACGAATATTTCGAAAGATTAATCATCTACGACGACGGCAATATATAAATAATAAAGCGCGCAACTGAAATATACAAAAAATGGTTCATAGATGTCACTTACTGATGAATCATTAATTTGTATGAGTTTTCTTGTAAAAAATATAGATAATTAGTTTTAACATGCGATTAATAATAACTTATTCTTAAATCATTACAAACGAACTAATTTTAGATGAATAGTTTCTTGTTTGAAATTACATGCTGAAGTTAGTGTATGAATTACCAATTTTATCATCTATAATGATTAACAAACTATATTAATTAATTATAATAGTCAATCACTACATTTATAGACAAGATTAGTCTTAATATTTTTGAATCTTTATTATTAACTTTTGCTTAATTCAAGAAAGTTACTATTACTAATCAAATAAATACAAATATAACAGCAATACACTACTGTGATTGTTATGCCTTCCGTAAAATGAATTATTATAATTATTCAATATTAGTAGAATCAACAAAATGTTACGATCGATATTTTTTTCATTCATTTCATTACTCACATACTCATTACAGATTCTCGAATTACCCATCTCTATTATAATGATGAAAAAAAGAATACAACATCTTTATATATAATCTATTTCTTTCGGATATCTTATACTTACTATCAAATCTTTGTTGAGTATTGTTGAACAATAAATCGCTCTATTTCGATTTTTTTACGTAAAAATAAAATAATTACAACGAATTAATAAGTGAAAATCATCGTATCAATTAATGATCATTATGTAATAATAGTGAGACTTGGAATCATATGTTTGTACTTGAATAGGATATACATTTGAATGAGAATCTTATTTCAATACTATGTTATAGAATAGAATTTACTCGTATTCAAAGGTAGCTTGTTTCACATTATTTTTAACACATTTGTCTATATAAGATTCTCAATCAGACAGATTTCAATAAAAGAAAATTTATTCATTAATAAAACTCAATCCAAACGGGTAAATACGTCTATGGACCTATGAAAATATATTTAATGTGAGGTTTTATTTTACAATGAATTCATATCTTCAAAAGATTTGCCTCATAGTGTTTATCAAATATTCGATGTATCGACAACTGTTTATCAATATATATATGTATTCATACTGATGTTAGTTTTGAATTAACAAAAAATCTTGAATCACTTCTACTACATAGAATACGATCATGTATTATTTCTAAAATTCAATATTTCATATGTAATAGTATATATATAGTGTAATTCCTGATATAAATTTACATATCAATTATTTACAGAATCGAATTCAAATATGAATGGATATAAAACCAGGATTGTTAAGCATCAGTCAATAAATCTCCAGTATATGATATGACAATTGAAAGAAATGCAAAAAGAAAAGAATGTAATAATAATAGAAATTTTTCAAATACTTGCATATCATATTATCTTTTTTCCTTTCGTAAGAGAGACGTTGGAAATACTTTCTTGAGTGATTTTATATGATAAAAATAATAAAAATCTACCAAAAACTAAACACGAAAACGTTTCTTTCGTTTCTATCCAATACGAAATATACTTAAATTATTACAGAGATAGTTAATGTTAAAAAAAATATTATTTATGAGAGCATCATCTCAGTGTTAAGATATTAGATTGATAAAAGCAATATGCATTCAATTTGTTTTAAAAAATTTTTTCCTCGTATTTGAAAATGATTTATAAGAACCATCATGTAAAGTTACAAACAATTAGCAATAGATATTATTCGATTGATTTCAATGAACAGAATTTTTTTATTCATCATTTCTTAAATATAGCATTTATATCTATTTTTTATTC
Source organism: Macrotrachela quadricornifera (assembly GCA_022393335.1). NCBI lineage: Eukaryota > Metazoa > Rotifera > Eurotatoria > Philodinida > Philodinidae > Macrotrachela > Macrotrachela quadricornifera. The sequence continues at coordinate 107,053 of JAJEKB010019409.1, forward strand.
TATGTTATCATTTTGTTTATAAAATTACCTTAAGTATTTCTTTGTATGATATATTTTGATATGAAAAAAAATGATAGATAAGCATATGTCGAATCTTTTTTGTGAGAAACAAGATAGATAGCTACGTTTTTCATTATTAAAAAAGGCAAAATAAAAATTCAATAAATTATATATAAATATTTATTTTAAATTTCATTAATAAAAATGCTATTGAGTAAATCAACAAAAAGAATTATCTATTTTCACATATTTATATACAATTAGTCAAAATTATTCATAAGTGTTTATTTCTCATTCTTTTTTTTCAAATAGATAATGTAATATTGAATATTACTTGTTACTAGTATTCCGCTTACTACACTATAATTAGTCATTGAAAATATCCATTCGTTTCTTTCAATCATATACTTCATAAACAAAGAATACCATGTGTTGCCACTATATTATTTTTTAAAATATGTTTCAGTATATTATGTAGAAAGATACATTATACATTTATGTTGTGACGTCATTTATTTTAATAAAAAAGATAAAATAGATTACACGACATTAATGAATTATTTTTTTCTAATTACATCACAGGATATTTTTTTTTATTATAACAAGATAAATCAATCACCGGAATGACTACAACATTGTTATTTGACTACATATGACTATCTCGTCTTTGTAACCGAACCCAAATACCATTTTTTGGTGCAATAACAAATCGTTCATGTTCAGCAAATTGATTTAATGTATTTTCACCGGGTAAAATTGTATATTGACGAAGGATTCGTACTAAAGCTAATTTAATTTCTAACATTGCAAAACGCATTCCAATACAATTTCTTGGTCCAGCACCAAATGGTAACCAAGCTAATGGATGACGTTTTTCTTGAAAACGTTCAGGATAAAATTTTAATGGACTTACTGGACCATATAATTGTTCATTAAAATGTATACTATACATATCAACAGTAATATTTGTACCTTCTTCAATTTTAAATTCTCCTATTTGACATTCTTTATTACATTTTCGATTAACAATAAATGGTGCAATAGGATATAATCGTAATGTTTCACGTATAAACCAATCAAGATATTCAAGTTTAATTAATTGTTCATAATCATTATGAACATCATCAATTTCATTTTGTAAACGTGCTTGCTCATTTTGATGTGTGGCTAATACAAATGAAAGATAAGAAACTGCCGTTGCTGTTGTTTCATAACCACCAAGCATAAATAAATAAATATTATTTAATAATTCATCTCGATTTAAACGATATTTTGTTAATAATGATGATGACTAAAAGCAAAAACGATTTATTATGATTAAAAAAAACAAACTTTATATACTTACAGAAGATATGTTTTGAAAAACATCTGTTGCTTCAATCATTGATTGTAATAAATCAATTCTTTCTATTCCATGTAAACAACGTTGTTCAATTATATTTTCAACATGATACAAAAGCCATGTATTTGGATCCGTATCAATAAAACGATTTATAAATGGTATATGTTCATAGAACCATAGCCGAATTATACTTGTATATTTAAATAATGTAACCCATAAAAAATCAAATTCTGGTAAGAGTATTGACCATGTTGTCAAAATATTTTGAAAGAGATTAAATTCAAATACTTGTAAACATCGTTTAAAAAATGATTCACTTAATTTTTTATGTGTATTTGGATCAATACCAAATGCACAATTTAAAATAATATTCATTGATGTACGTTTTAGCAAATGTGATATATCAAATTCAATATTAGGAGTTTGTTCATCTAATTTTTTCATTAATTCATTAAGACATTTATCAACTATTGTTCGTACTTCTTTTACTTTATTTGGACTAAATGTTGGTTGAATTATTGAACGTTGTCGTCTCCATTCATCACCTACGCTAAACGTTTCTTTAGAAAAAGCATTTTTACGAATAAATTTGATATCTATATATTAGAATCTTGATTTATTTATATAAAAATATCTTTTAATTTCTATTCATTGATTAAATAATGTTGATAGTACTATGTTAGACGAAAAACGTTTGTATTAGTTTAAAAAGTCGAATATTTAGCGAATAATCTATGTAGACTTATCTTTGTAGAACTTTTTAAACAAAACAAATCTGAGAATTCTTTTCAATATCCTATAAAGTTAACAACAATTTTGATTACCTTTCGATGCAAGTAAATGTCGAAGATCATGTTGTTGTAATGGCAATGGTCGTCTTGAATGAAAATGACTGAATTTAGTTATAAATACTTCTTGAAGAAAATCTGGATCAGAAACACATATAATAGGTGTATGACCCATAAAATAACCATAGATTTTTCCATATTTTTTTGTCCAATCTGCTAAACAAGCAGCTGAGTGTCGGTTGTGAGTAAATAATTCAATTAAATTACCAAAAAAGAAACGTGGAGTTGGACCCGATAGACCCATTTCTTGAAATATACAATAAGTTTTGTTAATTTTATATAAATATATTAAAAGAAGTAGTAGAAATATCATTATTAATGTTGGTTGAATAAATGAACTTATTATAGATAAATATAAGCAATTAATCGTGAATGCAGACATTATTTATGATTATGGTTCTATGGAATATGGTTATAGTATAGAAGAAGATCTTGTGAATAAATTCAGTTCCAACCTTTTATGAGTTTGTGATACTCTAAAAAAACAAAGAATATGTAATACGCAACCAATGAAAAATTGAGATTTATAAAGTGAGTCCATATATTCTATTTGCACGCTCTTTTTTTTCTCTATTCACTTTCTCTCTCTGTCTGTCTGTCTGTGTCTCTCTCTCTTACTCTCCTTGTGATTATTTAAATGGTAGCTTTGTAAAACCGATGGTAATGTATTGTAAAAAAATGGGTTACATTCTACAAAACTATTTTTTTCTCATGTTTTTTCCTTAAATCTCTTAAGTTTTTCTGTTTTTTTTTCTGCATATTCCTAATTAACAATTTATATTTATAAATGAACTATCTATTTTATATTTCTTAAAAGATCAATTATACGCTTCAATATCTACAACGCATTGTTTAGTTATTTTTATAAAATAAAATCTGCATGACATCAAGAAATTTCTTAGAATAGAAACGTAAAAAAGTACTTATTGAAATTTTTTATAGAATAAATGTTTGGTTCTTTTACTCCAACAACTTATTTTTAAACTGAGCACAATCTGAAATCAATTATATAAAATAATCAAAAATACTTAAGCAAGCTACACATATGGTTTTAACTACTTACGAAATGATTGTGTCGTATAATATGAAATTTTAGGTTTAAATGTTGTACGCGATTATAATGCATAAATGCAGCTGCACTAAATTGTATAGAAACAGTAAATTGCATACTTTGTCGTTGTCTTCTCTTCTGTTATGTAGAGAATAGAACGAATATAATACTTCTATATATTATTATTGACAACGACTTTATATATATAATCAAATTGCACTTAGATATGAAGAACATTGAATTAAATATCTTGCATGGTACATATGAGTCAATATAAACTGCGCAAGTCCAGTAGGTGCCTTTTTTTCTCATTTATGAAAAGTACAGAACAAAGATATTAATGAGAGATTATTCACATTCTTGCGAATATAAGCATTGCATAATGCGTAATTTCGTATTTCAATAGAACTTTGTAGAGCATTCAAGTCTCTTCCTTTTCTTTTTATTGTTTGGGCCAAAAAAACCCTGAGAAAACCATATGATAAGTGTTTATTTTTAAAACTCATTAATTCTATAGAAAGAGACAGAAAAACTTTTAAAAAAATGAACTAAAGCAAATCAAAATTTCATTTAAACAAAAGAAAAAAATAAACAATTCTGCATATGTGCTAAATATTCAAGATAAATATAAAAAAATAATGTCAACAATGATAAAATTAATGATAAGATAAACAGAATAGTTACGATATTAGTTTATTCTAAAAGCAAACGAACTAAGAAAATTTTTATAGATAAATATATATTTAAAATATAATTTATTAGATGTTATTAAATTCAAGTTATTTAAGGTTAACAATCTTTTCTTTTCTTTTTAATTAGAATATTTATAGATGTTTTTAATGTGCTTAATTACACATTGACGTCAAACTATTAAAATACTTTTCATGAAAATCTGTTAGTAGAAATGAGTTATTTTTGTATTATTTTTTAATATTCAATGCATTAGTTTTAAGTGTGAATGATTATGTGAAAATTCTCCAGACGTTTTTTTATATGCACCAGAAGTAGTTTTCATAATGTATTCACTTCACAATTAAATGAAAGTTTTTTTTTTTATTAAGTCACAGTAGGATCAATAAGCATAAGTGAAAATATACTGAATATTTGTGTCAAAGTTATCATTTATCAAAATGTGAAAGTACTTACTTTATATTAGGGGTCACATACTATATTTATCGCTAAGTACTATATAATTATAAATAACCTCTATACAAATCCTAAAGTTATTTTAGTTCTAGTACTGATGCCAAGTGGGGGCACATATGGATAAGTACACATTCTCTTTTCATGTCCTTTCTTTGTCCTTCGACTTTAATCTGTAATTATTAATGTGCATAACTTAAATAAAAGAGAGAACTCAAAAAGCGGCCCGATACACGTGTTATCAGGGTGGGTGCTTCGCATATATGCACTTCTAACATCTATTACTCATAGTGAATGCGCATAAGTGCATGAATATTAAATATGATCTTATTCATTCTATTTTTTTTCTTCTTTTTTACGCTTTAAAAAAGTATTCGAAAACAAAAAGAGGAAAAGTAAATGGTTCTTATACACACCAGCTGTCAGAAGTGTATATACGACCTTGATTCGTGCGTTTATTATCGTAATCTTAAAAAAAAATGGCTGATAATGAATATGGCAACCTTCACTAGCACGAACAGAACAAAAAAAACTACCATTTGATGAATTATTCATCTACACATATGTTTATAATAGATAAAACTAAAAATTTATGTTGCTATTACTTCTATCTACAATAAAATTCAAGGTAAAAATTTATAAGAATGTTATCATGTACTTCTATCAATCTAAAAATCATTTGTATTCTTGAAATAGTTACTTTTATTCACGTAAAAAATGTCCTAGACAAAAACTATTAATAAGTAAATATAAAAGAAAAAAACATATTTATGTGAAGTTAAAAGAGAGGTTAAAACGATATATACATAAATGCAATTGTCTAAATTGATCGTATTCAAGTATGAAATGTTGTTTATGAACTAATAATCAAGGTCGCATTATTAAAATTCTAAAGAATTTTGTATTAAAAGTAAATTCAAACATTAAATATACACTTACGATATCATATCGATTTTATTGACAAACAAGAAACATACGAATCAAATACTCTTATTCATACAATATGATAAAAAATAATAATACTCTATATAACAGAAAATACAACAGCAAAAAATTTCATAAATTATTTTCTTAAAATTGCCAATAGAAATATTTCAACAGCAACAACTCCATAATTTAAGCTATATACAAACACTATTATTACTGTATGATTATTTCAAATTCGAATAAGATCTTATTGATTAATAGTATTCTATCTCAAGTTTGTATTTCTATAAACATTCGAATAATTTATAATTATATTATATATCAATTTTATCCTAGAACCTTTTTTGATTAATCATGTTGTCAATAATACTTATTGCGGTATATTCTTTTTTTTTAATAATTCAAACATAGATTGCGAAATAAGTTTGATATAATATTTTATAACGAGTTCAATGAATTTATAGGCAAATCAATATAAAACCTACGTATAAATTATTTGATCATGATGTACAAAAAACTGGAAAGAATTACAAGTAGTTAACCGACATGAGAAATTCTTATCAAATAATTCTTTTAAATAAAACAAAAAAAATGATTTCGTTTTCATTATCCTTAACTTGTCTAGATAATTAACTAAAACGCTTTAAACTTTTGATTTCTATTTAAAAAAATATTCAAATCTTCAATAAAATCTGTAATAGCAATGAATCAAAACTGAAAATAATTAAGAATTATTTAAATTTTTTGAAGAACTAGTTCCTATATAACACAGTATTGTATAAAAAAAAAAGTCACTTTTGTCGAAACTTTGTATTAAGAATGCAATAATTTTCGAGTTATTATTATCGACATATGTTAAAAGAATCATAAATGTTATTTGCTAAATTAGTATATAAAAAGCCGTGCTATAATTTAAAGTCATACATTTTTAATTAAAATACAAAATAAGTTAAATATAAAAAGCTATTTAATTATTACTTTTAGTTCATTTAAGCATTTGTTTTCAATTAATCAGTATAAAATTAGAAGAAGCCTGAATATATATTTAGATCTCGTAGGAGTATAAAGCTGACTTTTCAATGACGTCTGAATAAATGTCTCTTTTGAAAATCATTCTATTCAATAGAGATTTTCATGATTATCTGCCCTATGAATATTTTAAGTCTTCTTATTTATATAAGAAAAACAAATGAATTAGACTTTGCATTTTTGTATCCTATTTTACTATTATAACTGCACCATTCTTACATGTGTAAAAGTTGCAAGAATGCTCTATTTTTCTTATCTTTTTTATTTTAATAAAAAAAAAGGACAATGAAAAATGATGCAGTACATGCTTCACTAATTCTGAATAAAATAAATTAATGCTATGCAATCAGAAATTTCAGCAGTCTCACACTATTTCCGATGTGACGATATTTAAGAAACTATAAGAATTATGAATACTTCAAACATTGTGTCTAATCGTAAACAGCAATGATGTAGATGTTTACATTGATATGCACTAGAAATATTTCTCATAATGACGAAATATACAAAACGATTAAGAACTTTAGGAAATATATTAATTAAACCATTATTTGTCATCAGAGATGCAAAATCTGTCACAGAAAAAGAAAATTTTTCAATTAAAAAAAATCAAGAATGTTCCTTTTGTAAAATATAAATTTAATATGAAAGAGAGTCAAAATAGTGGTACTTAATACAACTAATGTGATATAGACATAATTCATTCTATTAATCATTGATTGATCACAATTATCTTGGTATTTATCTTTCTCAAATTATTTAACACAACTAAAGTAATTGATATAAATTTTAATGTTTGGCATGGTTCACTTTAATAAATTAATCAAATTTCCTTTCTTGTGCTTAAAATAAATATCTTTTCTATTGCTCGAAGTCCATTCATAGAAAAAATTTTCATACTATTCTGTGCACACTTCCTTTCGATCATTTTACCAAAATATTGTTATGCACATTAAATCGTTGCTTTGTCTTTGCAACCATTCTAAATACAATAGATATACATTACTTTCTGTTTAGTTGAAAATATTTCTATTATTAAATTTTGAAATTATCTAATTATCTAACAGTTAAAAATAGACATGTGGGATGAGAGAATGGTGATACGACGAAGCGGAAAAAAAATATGTCACGCCCTGCATTTTCTTCAGATGTACTCCAAGATGTTTCCATGCCGCTTTTATAGTAATACGTGTCTTCTCCTATGTCGTATCTACGCTCATCTTTCTTAATATTTCCCTTTTCTGTTCCTCAAGCCTGTTGATTTTTTTCTTTCCATTATTAGCAGTGCATCCATGTTGCTCTATTCTTGTTCACCATGACCTACACCATTTTCTGTCATGGATTTTTCTCACTTATTAACTACATAATATATAGACATTTACCTGCTAGAAATAAACTTAAGAATATAAGTGGAATCTTAAAAAAGAATACAAGGAAGCAAGACAGACATTATAAATAAATAAATAAAAATAAAAAATAAAAAGTAAACTAGATGAAATGTTTAGTAATGTCGTGAATTTTCTTTTCAGAAGAAAAAAATTGTCTTTTGAAATATTTTCTAGGCTCAATAATCTTCCAGAAACTTTTATGATCGTCAGCACAAGCGGATTCTGTTTCTCTATTTACTACAAGTATATAAATGGCTCTTTTATATTAAATCCTGATTATTTTTGATACAATTTTAATAAAAAAAGGGTTGGGCATTCTTGTAAATCTTACAAATGAAAAAATGATACAGTTATCATAATAGAAGAAAATATAAACGTGAAAAATCTTAATCCACTTTATGTGTTTCTAGACCGAAATGAGATCAATTAAGACATCGACACTGAAGATATTTATTGAGCCTCTATCAAATAGGAGAATTTTAAATTCATTCTTGTAAGAAAAATAACTACACAAGTACATTTTCGCGTAAAAGATCGAAAACTGAACTAAGATTTTGTTCAAAAACTTATAACACACGTTTATTATTATACTATCCATTTTCATTCAGTTAATTATATTGATAACGCTCATTCTAATATATCTTTTCCGCAAAATAGTTTTATTTTTCAAGATCAAGTAACATATCTTTCTGATTTATGATTCCCTTAGTGTCTTTTAAAGTTGAATAAGACCACGATTGATCATTGCTCTCATGCTCCAAGCATTTCTAGATCCATCATCATTATAAAATTTCCATGTCCAATATGTCCATCCACCATTTGCTTCTTTGAATGCAGCTAATTGTGATTGAGCATATCGACGTAAATCATCATCATTAAAATTAGCTGATGATGCAATTGACCATTCACCAATAAATAACCAATTACCTTTCCATGCTAACATATCATTTCTTAAATCATGTTGGGCATAATTTATTAATCGATCTTTATTCCAACCCTAAATATATTTTGTTTGAATTATATAACAGAAAATAAAAGAAACAATATTTTTAATTTTACTTCGTATCCCCAAATTTGATAACGATGCCATTCATGTCGAACACCATGAAACTGAGGTGGTGGCATAAAACGAGCCCAATCACTATCATGTGGTCCTTGTTGATACAATAAAGGTGCGACTGTTAATAAACAATCTGAAAATAGACGAATACGACCATAAGCATCATAGTAGTACTGTTTCAAAACTCCTTCATTTGTTGTTCCTACAAAAGAAGATAGAGAAAAACTTTGTATATGAAGAAACAAAATTGATTATCAATCTTTACTTGTTGGTTCATTGAGTAGACCAATACCTAAAAATGCCTGATCATTATTATATCGTCGTGCTAACCATTCAACAGCATCTAATGTATTTCGAACATTTTCTGGATATGCTGACCAATGTGAATTTCCTGGATCAGAAGGTGAGCTATGATCATTACCATTTTGACTACCTTTAGCTGCATGAAGTGAAATCAATACAAGTAAATTATATTTAGGTGCCCATTCACGGATAGCTCGATCTAAATAATTGATTCCACCAGGTGCATAAACTTTCCATCCATCTGGATCACCACCTGGTTGATTATCAAAACCTACGATCCAATAACCAACAGGAATACGAACTGTATTCATTTTAGCATTAGCAATTTCACGAAAATCTTGCTCAGTAATAAATGTATCACGATGTTGTCTGAATTGACTATCACCTTTAGCATGACCTAATCATTCATATTAAATTAAAATAAATACATATAAAATAAAAATAATTCTCTATACCAAGATGTTGCATAGTTTTAAATTCACCATGATTAGCAACATCTGCTGGAACTCCATACCAAGCAGGCGAAGCTGATGTCATCCAATATTCACCAACAAGCCATCCACCAAGATTAACACCACGCATAGGTTCTCGACCAGCCTTTACATCATTTTTCAAATTTTGAAGAGTACTTTTAAAATTAAAAAAAATGTATATAAGAATACTATTAAACTGAATTTTTTTAAAAATATTTACTTTTGTCCTGTTGCCACTAAGATGTTAATAGCCAATAAAGTTAAGCATAAGCAGATGCTGCGTATCTTTACCATCGTGATTACTTTTTCATCTGATTCTATATATGAATATTCTTGCACTTTTTATATCAATATATAAGATTAGCATTGTGAATAGGTCGATAAGTCCTGTTTTTTAGCTTTTAGTATCATATTACAAAAAGAAAAAAAATGGGATTGGTTTTCGCATGAAAAAGCTTAAGTATACCTTCTCTTATTTCTCTATCTCAAAAAATAATCAATGTCTAAAGTACAAAAAATTATCGTTTCAATATTCTTGAGTTACTTTCAGGTAGTACCGAGCATTACTCTTATCTCTATGTGATAGGCAACATATGTTATTTATACCAATGCGAATCTGAGAAAAATTCGTATTTTGACAGTTATTTTTGCGAGTTTCAATATATAGGATGTATTTCTATACAGAGCTGAATAAAATTACTATTTGTTAGAATAATAAACTTTACCTTTAAGTATTATGTATAAAAACAAATGAATACCTTTTGTTGATTGATATAGTTATTCCAAGTTTTTAAAATAACTTTCGATAAGGAGCTGTAAGCTGTTGAGAAAATAATTGTGAAGCGATCAATATTAAAAAAATTCGAACAAGTATATACATATGTAGTACTAATAGACATGACTAATTATTTCATCATTATTTTAAGAATACCTTCCCCTCTTTTTTTGTCAAGCTTTTTGGAAATTTTTTTTGTTTATATGTGCTATAGATAGACCGCGTATTGATATATTTCGATCATCGTTTGAATGACCTCGATCGATCCTGCTGTTCGATTGCTATCGAGTGTCCACAAAAGGTTTCCAACAAAAAAGAAATTTTTTCAAAAAAACTTTTTTAATGTACTCAAAGGATTCTGCATGAAAAGTTGTTCATAAAAATGTTGAAAAAAAAATCAAACTATTCTCACACTTATTTTTCAGTTTTCTCAAAAACTGAATTTTCATCCAAGCCACACGATTGTGCCAAGGATAACTTCTCTTTAACTTCATCCGATTGAGCTGAAATTTTTATCATTGATACTTGAAAGTAATCTTCAGAGGTAGTTTTGGTCGTTTTAATTTCTAATGTTTTTATTCCGACTTATAGGATTCTGAATGTCAGAAACTTGGTTCTGACATAAATCTTTACGTATTTGTTTTATTAAAAATAAAGGAAGTGAGATTTTTGAAAAAGCTCAAAACTACCTCTAAAGCATAGTCATAGGTATCTACAAAAAAATTTCAGCCCAATCGAACAAAATTAAAAAAAGGATTGTCTATGGCAAGGTGAGGACCTATGAAAAATCAAGGTTTTTCATAAAAAAATCGTGAAAACTGCTTCAGAGAATTTTTTTCTCGAATACGTGTTTCATCAATGTAGGTGGTCTATCTGTGCTAAAAATTTCAATCCAATCGGACTTCCCATCTTTGAGATCTAAAAATCATTAAAAAAGTGGAGAGGAGTACTCTTAATTCTGCTATATGCAACAGTGGACAATCGGACTAGTCAATGGGGAAATTGTTCGACTTTAAGGAGAAATAGTTCACCCACGAAATGTCATACATATTAAAGCATATCTATATAAACATACACTCATGTACATTTATATTTATGCCATCCCTACTAATATTAGAAATGTAATCAATCGAAGATTCAAAATCCACAGGTAGACAAACAAAACTACTATTAATCAGCCTTTTCATACTTGAAACTACAAAAATTTTCCGATTCCTATCAGATTTCTCATATTCAAAAATTTTAAAAACTCCTATACACTTCAAAAATTTCAAATAATTAAAACAATCCATCAATGTCATTTATCACAAATCCAATCTACTCAAATTTTGAATACTTTCCATATTCTCTCCATCAAACAATCTGGTCACTCTGTTACTCTTTACTGACCTTAATCACAATAAAGACGACTTTAACCAACTAAATTTCAAAATCAACAAAATCCTTGCCATATAATATTCATTACAGACATCCATATATAGAAACCAGATATTAGCAGACACCCACAAAACTTCCCTCCATTCAAAACAATTGATTCACCCAATTTCTTACAAAAATGCGACTTCCACTACATTAATTTCATCAATAAAAAAAATTCCTTTCAAAGTCCTAAGCAAGAAATATAACACTCATGACGTTCTCCATCCGCATTTTAGACTTCTCATTCTATAAGTAGAAATGGATATTTCATTTCTCTTAGAAAATATCCTTTTCTGCTAAATACTCTCCTTAGGATGAAAAAATAAAATGATGAATTTCTCACTATGTCTTTTAAACTTCTGCTTATGAAAAGACAAATGAATCTTTGATTTCTGCTGAAATATTTTTTATTTCTATTCGAATGAAGCGACGATTTCTCTTGAAGTATTTTATACTTCTGCCGAAGTAAAGACAGTTGGTTTCGATGTTCTCCTAAGAATGTAGAACGAATATGGTTCGTATTTTTCTGAACCTTTTTAGTTTCTGCTGAAAGTGAAACAATATCCCCATTTTGAGGAACATTGTCCAGTGTTCGTTACATGTGGTGCAATGAGAAATATTTCGTTTGTATGCATGGGCTTTTTTTCATATATAATATCAACTATTTATCCTAGCCAGTATTAATATTATCATTATTTTCTATTTTCAAATGAATATCAAAGTATGTATACATTCAAACTGTACTCTAATAACTTTTTATCCTGGCTCTATTCGTATAACAGGTTGAAACTTAATGCAATAATAATTTATGTTTGTTTTGCATTAATAATTTGACTTATTCAGCTAAGCTTGAAATATATAATTCAAGGATTATAAAAATTATTGGATATATTTCTAATGAATAAACTTCGATTTTTGATCTGGATATTGTACATTGATTCTTTTGTCCGCATAAAATATCAGGTTATTTGAGTTATGTTAACATTAAATGTTTCCTTATACAAGTCTAACGAGTACCATATCTTTTCTTTTAATTTGTACTATAATTGAAGATTCTTGATATGTGAGAACGTATCTTGAGAAGACACAAGTGAGCCCTACTGGACACTTATAGAGCAGCTTTGACATAATCGAAAAAATAACTTTTAATAAATCATTTATCTTTAATCTCTGTACATTACATACAAATGCTGTTCACTTAATGATTATCACTTCTTGCTTTATACATTTAAAATGAACCTCGTTGGAATTAGTCGATAATTTATATAGTGCCAGAATTAGAGATGTACAGAGCTAAACTTTCTATTACTCCTGGTCTCGATCTCTTGAATTATGTTCTGATTCATATGACTTACGAGACATTTTCATTAAAATCATGCAATATTTTCCTATGAACTTGAGTTCCGATGGTCGAGACTCGAATCAGAATCGAATCTGATTCCGTACATATCTGATCATGATATATTTTTCTTTTTATACTACGCAGTATGCCTGTGACAATACTAGATTGATTTATAATATATAAAAAAACTTTACTTTAAAATTGACAGCGTTAAGCTTACTTTATATGTATATAAAAAATATAAATTAAATTATTTCAAAAATAAAGAACTTCGATATGTTGTTAAGCATTTTTTTTCTATATAAAAAAACTTTTAAATCTAATTACTTATAAAACAGTATATAACAAAAATCTTCTAATACAATGATTCAACATTTATTTTAATGAAAACTAAATATTTAAAAACTTCTAATCATATAAATAATTTATTTGAAGAATTTTCTCAACGTATTAATAAAAAATATTTATTTTGTTTTCAATCATATAAATATGGTTATAAAAAATTAGAACGTATTCATAATTATTGTATTAAACATGGATTTATATTAAATCAATCAACAATAAATATGATTCAGAAATCTTTTGCAAATATGATTACATCAGCATTTGATTATCCAATTGAAGAAGAATATTTAGATAATAATATAACTGATATACAATTACAATTAACACATGTTAATGCATTACCTAGTAGAACGGAACAAGGAATTTTTATTATTATTGAATTAGGAAATCTTATTGAAGATGTTCGATATAGTCTTGTTTCATTACTTGGAAAACAGATACCATCTTATAATATTTTACATAGTCGAGGTTATAATTTAACAGAACAAATACGAAGAAGTAATGGAACTATATTACTGGATGAATTAGCTATTGGATTAAAAGATTTTTTTGAACAAGTAATAATAATAATAATAAAGAAAAAATAACTTTAACACATCATAATAATTAATTTGATAGATTAAATAATTCTTTTCACAGATGGACGAGTTCGAGTGATAATTCAGATGTGAAAATTGGATAAGATTGATATGAGTCATCCATTCAGATAAGTTTTCATTTGCTCTTTTTTAAAAAAATCACAATTTAATAGATTGAATATTGGAAATCATCTAGAATTATTTATTATTAGCATATGATATATTTTATTTGTACCAAAAGAGAGTCATAGTTCCGAAAAAATAACTCTCACTCTAAGTGTAATTCTTGTCTTCACCCTTAGTAAATAACTGCGTACGATCTAATCATCTTGACTGATAGTAAATTATAAAAAAGTCTTAAAAAAATATGTCTAGGAATCTCTGCTCCCGTCATGACTGAATATACTGTGTTAGAATGATTTATTTCTATGACCATAAATAATAGTCCATATGTACTAAATATCATGTCATGAAAAACTTTTTGTTAACGTTCTTTATAAAAAAATAAACAGAAAATGAACAAATGATAAAAACAATTTGACTCGATTCAAAAAAACGGCGCTTGGTTTGTCTATCTCTGTTCATTTTATATTATTTAATAATAATAAAATCAATAAATTAAATTCAAATTCTTGCTATATATATTTAGATTCCACTAAATGAAAAACTTCCTCGAACACTTCAACTTGGTTTACTTGTTCATTTTTCTATAAAACAAACTGAACTTAATCATATTGAAATATTATCTTGGTCAAATCGTTTTAATTGTCCTGATTTACTTAATCAAGATTTTATTAAACTTTTTTATCAATCTATTAAAAAATATATATCATATTATACAATAAATATAATAGCATGTATACAAGAAAATGTTGCAGCATTAATATCTGTAGCATTTGAATATCCAAATACATTAATATCACTAATATTTAAATATAAATTTCAATTATCATTTGTTGAAGATATTGAAATTTTACGTTCAAAAAATTTTTTTCAACAATTTAAATTACGTGCACTTTATCGAACAATTCTTTCATTTAATTTTCAATATATACATTCAAATAAATCAATTAAAACTCATGCTTTATTTCAAACATTATTAACATCAATTGATACATATGTTATGAATAAATTAAATGTTAATTATTTTGATATATTTACATGTGATTTATGTTTACTTGAAATAGTAAGATTATTAATAAATGATTTATGTATTCATGAACAATTATTACCTTATTCATTATGGTTAAAATCAAAATTAAATATACATGGTTCATTATGTTTAAAATTTCTTTCATATATTTTACAAAGTAAATATTCAAAATTAAAAACTTTTTTAAATAAATTAGGTTTAAAACAAATAAAAAAAATTCATTTAATCTATATGGAATATATATGTCATATTATAATACGACGTTCAACACAAATTCTTTCATGTTTAATTGTTTGTTTATCAGATCGTTATAATGAAGAAAATATAACTATTGCTATTGATAGTTATCTTTATCGTTTATGTCCTATTTATCAAATATATATGCATAATGAAATTGAATATTTATGTAAACGATGGATAACTATGTTTCATTTTGTTAATGCAACAAATAAATCATATGTAATTAAAATTAAAAAAAAAAGAATTTTATTTTTCATAGAGAAAGTAAACTTAAATTGAATGGTATGAATATATAGAATTTTGAAATAATGTCCTTAGAAAGATATATGATTGAGTATCTTGATAAAATATTTTTTGTTCAAAGAAAAACAAATTGGATCGAAATAATCATATGTGAACATTAACTTCGTTTCCTAATAGTTTTGAATGATTTAATTTTTTCTTCTTTTTAAGATTCATGCTGACCAAAAGTTCTAGCAATTTTATAAATTAGTTAACATTTAAGAGTCTATTATGGATTTAGTTCTGATATTCTTTCAGATGAAAATTTTATTTCTACGAAAAAAAAAAACTTTGAAAATTAGATAATAAATACGATCAATACACTGTTAGCATTTGAACCCAACGCTCTATCATATATACATAAAGCCTTTTAGTGAAAAAAGAAAATATGTAAATGATCAATACTGATTTGGTTATCTAGTTTCCGACCTTATAGATGTAAATGTTGAGCTAGTATTACAAAATAAACTATTCAAAGTTGTCTATATGTCATTGATGAGTATCAATAGGCATTAGTTAGAATTTCTAGCGAAAATCAACCTATATTTCATGGAGAATCATAGTGATTATGCAATATTCTTACAGATCACTAGCTATGAGTTTAATATAGACAGTTGGATGATCATAAGTCAAATAATGCTGGCAGAATAAATGGAAGTGACCTCCTAACGATCATTATTTCTTAGAATAGTTTTGAATCAAAAATTTCCTTTTTGCACGTTCTTTAAATAAAATGATCCTATTCTTATACATTATGTTGAAAAAAATTGTCTGAAGCCTTTTGTTAATAAAATATGACTACAAACAGAACCACCAAGTGCACAAACGACAAAATTACTTGTCGATTATTGTTGACTTTATACTCATCCAATATTATTAACTATTTAACAGGAGAAAACATCAATAGAATGTCATATTCACCATATTTATTAGAAATGATACTATGTAACAGAGATGCTCATAGGGCAAATTTTTACACTCTGACCTACCCTGCATCCTCTAAAATTGATGTATTATCTTTGCATTTTTCTAAATTTAGTTCAACAGTTGCACATTCTATCATAGAAAATTGTTTTATTTTAATTCATTTGTAGAACTTACATATTTGTCGAAGGAAAATACGTGAATGCAAGTTTTAGGGCGAAGTTTTAGGGCTCTCCCATCACAGACCTCAGCAATTGGGATCAAAGGTACGATTCTATTGCAACCACAGGTACATAACGATTGTTTCGTAATGATCTGTCAGATAAATATTAAAGAACCATTTAATTAATAGAAATGGCTCTACATTCTACGATAGATGAAATAATTTTCTGGAATAACTGCAGCTTTTTTGCGAAAAAAATGGGAAGAATATTAATCAAAGTTGTTAATCAATTATAATTGTATGTTAAAAGCTTTTTCGAGAGAAAAAAACCAATAAATACTTATATTGTGTGCTCAAAACGCAGATATAAAAAAGACAAGCAATAGTTTGTCTGATGATCGATAATGATCTAAAGGAATTATCATATGTCACAGACTATTCCCCTTAGGTATCTTATATTAGTATAATGAAGCTAAAGATATGTCAATTCCACATTTTAACTCCAAAGGGACTGCGCTGACAAGCGTTTCTATAATAGAAATAAATAACAGTTCAACTATGAACAGATATGAGCATTACAACAAAAGACAAGAGAAGTAAATGACAAATGTACCCTGTCTTGTGGGCATTTATACTATATAATTTTTCATTCAATAATTATATTGAAAATATTATTTACTTATATGGTTTCTAAGATAGTTAAAAATATTTCACAAACAAACATGCAAAAAAAATGAACTAATTGTTAGAAGGAAATAGATTTTGTAATAAAACTAAAATTATTTCTTTATTTTTATATTTCTATTTAATATTGTCAGAACATTTGGTTAGACCTAACTAAAAGTCACTATCGTAAAAATCTTATATCATGGACATATTAACTGAAAGTGAGAACCCTTTGGGGCTTGTGCTAGCCCAGCGATCTCCTACTTTTTGAAAACATATGAGGGTTAAATATGGTAATAATCTAAGTGATTCTCTCTCACTCTCATATGTCTAGAAAAGAATTCAATTCTTCAATATTTTAGTCAAAAGACATAACATTTTATGGTTACAGCTAGTTTTAGACAAGACTGAATAGATACTCATGCATTTATCTCTACTTTACCGAATAGAGCAAAAGTTTTGCTTCATTCGGTCATACTAAAATAACTCGAAAAGTATTTAATCAATCAAACTTAGAACAGGTTTTGTAGATTATAATCATTAATTAATGAAATTACTTCTTTTTTGAACAATATTTTATATAATCTATTTTTGTTTTATTTTTCATTGTAGCTTGGTCCAGCAGCTGTTATGGGTTTACAGAAAACCCAAAAAGCCATGATTAATCAAGATGATAATATTAGTCGTTTATATACACAAAAGAGACGACATAAATATATGAGATCAACAAAAATGTCTTATTCATAATTTCATTTAATCATACACGAAATAGATAAGAAATTATTATTTCTAAATAACAAAAAAAAAGTAATAACTAATTCTATTCTATTTAATTAATTATATAATTTCGTTTATTATTTTAAATTTGTCAAATAAATCTTTTTAAAATATAAATAATAATATTTAAATAAACTGAAATATAAAATAAAGATGATGTTGTGAAAATGTTTTGAATCTTTTTCTTTCGTTGATTTAAAATGGTATTTGATCATTTTCTTCATTTTTTATTGGTTGAGTTTTATTTTCATTATCATCTAATACGAGAATTTGTACATCACGTTTAGTATCGACTTCAGTTGGTTGTATGATATTTGTTTTTGTATTTGATAATTCTTTTTCAGTATTTTCATCAATTGATTGAAGATTTGTTTGAAATGTTCCTGTTGATTTACTATGAAATTCTGCTTTTGATTGTACTTGTGCTCGCATTTGTGGAGCTGTTCGTGGACGAGATATAGATTTTGATGAATTTTCATTCAAAGGAGGTATTGGTATTGATGATAATACTTGAGGATATCTAATAGATTCAAAAAAAAAAGAACTATTTAATTGAATTATGTGGTTTTAAATTTACCTATTTGCTAATAATGAACCAAATGAATCCATATTAACTTGAGTAGCTTTGGCATTTTCATTATAATAAGCACTCGATTGAATACGTCCATTTTCTTCAAGTCCTTTGATTGCTGTGGTAATAAGTTGACGTACAGCTTCTTTTTCTAATCAAATTAATAGATTGAAATAGATAGAGGAGAACAAAAGAAATTTATTGGTAGAATTTAAGTTGTAAATGACAATGAATTTATTTCAAAGTCTTAGCTTATTTTAGTTTACAGTATTGATTTTTATGTATAACAAATGTATATTAATGAGACAAGATAGTTTTGATTTCATTTTCGAATGTAGAAGAGATTTTTGATCGATAAATTCGAAATAATTCTTCTTGCAATTGTTTATAAGAGTAAAACGTTTTGTAACTTAACTAGTCTCTCGTAATTTTTAGTTAAAAATTTATTTTTAAATAATTGAAATTAAGATTTTAACCCATGCCTAATTAGGTACATACGAGTAGAGCAGATTGGGTCTGAGTATTGATCGAAAGATTTTAAATTCATCAAGTTGTATTTAGAATCAATACTACTGTCAAGGTTATCTGAGAAATGTATAAAGTATGCTAGTCATCTATATAAATAAGTGAAAAAATAAATATCGTGTTTTCAGAGCAACTATCTGATTAAAGTTAAAAAAATTTGGACTTAATGCACTATACATGTGAGGAGAAATAGAGAATCTATTTGTTTATAATAAAATTCAATATTTGTTAATAAATATATACAATAAAAATAGAACAAACCACTAGGGCCTGATGAAACAAGCCACGATTGTACTTCATTCAAACTTTCAGTTTGTAATATTTGACAAAGTATTTGAAGTATCTAGAAAATAGAAAAAAAGACCATCTATATTTCAAATATTATATATATATATTCATTTGTACCCATATTTCTCTTTCTTGTTCATCAACACAAAATAGATGATCAGGTATAATGGATTTAAGTGGTGTTCGTCGACGTAATAATGATCGACTACGATTTACTGTTTTCGGTGTTTCATTCCAACGTCCTGATTGTCGACTATATTGACCAGTTCTTATCGGTGATTTACTAGGAGATGATAATGGTGTTATTGGTGTTTCCCTTTTATTGTCTATTTCTATTAATTCATCTGATGTTACTAAACCAACCATTTCACCAATACGTGCTAATTCACGTCTCCAATTATTTGTATCTTCAACTAATATTTTTTAAAAACAAAATCATTAATAAAATATTATTTTCTATTTTAAATAAACACTTACCTACCTAAAAAAAGAAGATTAAAATAATTACAAATAATTGATAAATAGAATAAAAAATTTATACCGTTCCGGATGGATTCCAACCAGGTAGAGGAGGGAGTATTCGTTCGCGACGTTTTTTTGGTTGAATTTTATCTGCATATGACCGAAGTAATGCTTCATTATAAGAATGTGGTGGAAATTCAATACTAAAACGTGGATCGGATAATAATGATTTTGTAAATTCACCTGTTGTATACATTGGTAAACGAAGTGCTTCTTCTCGAACATGACATACTCTTTGACCTGACGCTCCTAAGATTTTTTCATTAAAAACAAAACAAATATTTTTGTTTTAATCAAATAATTAATTACCTGTGATGAATTTTAAATATCTCGGTTGTGCAACATGTCTTGCAAAAAACATACTTTTTGATAATTGCCCAAAACGATTTTTTGTTTGTGAACGTGTTCGTTCAAAATCCATGGTCATCTTTTTCTTTATTTTAATATATGTATATAAAATATACGTGTTTTTTTTATAAATGAAAAACGAAAGTATTCTCAATATAAAAGTATGTACATTGAAAAGTGTATTGCAACCGAGCAACACTGATGAAATTAAAATATTACATTATACATATGAATATAAAGAGAAAAAAAAATGCAACGAGAATCAAACATATAATTGAGAGTTATAGTAACAAAGAATATTTTTGAAGAAGAAGAAAAAAAAATTATATTAACATATTCTTTTTTTTTTTGAAAATACATTCATTGATTTTAAATATGACATAAAACAAAATTATAACTCGATAACCTTATTTTTTTTTTCTATTTTATAATAATCCGAGATGTCAGAAAAAGCTCAAACAAAATTAATTATTTCTACATCTTATGTATAGCTGGAATTATAAAAATTGAATCTATATAATAATTTTTTTATTTTATATATTAATATTGACAAATATTTAAAAGAATATCTATGTATATGTTTATTATAATTTTATAATGTCTTTATTTACTAATCAATCATTATATTTCAGATATAATTATTCTGAAAAAATCTCAGAAAATTTTGAAATATCATGATATGTATATATATATATATATATAAAATACATTTTGATAAAAGAAAAAAAACGTCATTATTGACAAAGCATGATAGTTTTGCATGTCTGTATGTGTCATATGCTTGCAAATATATCTGCATATGATTTGTATTTTTTTTTTGTCTTATATATAAGATCATGTAACAGGAAGTTTTGCGTGTCTATGACTTAACTCCAATAGTATAATAATATTTGAGCGTAGGAAATTAAGTTGTTTTTGATATATGTTTATCTTAGATAATTATTTATACATTTTCCTTTTTTTCATTTTCAGTAAAAAAAAAGAAGATATATAAAAAAGAAATAGAGACATGTCACGATTTCAACTGGCAATATGAAAAAAGAAATGGCAAGCTGATGCCCTCGAGTATATATGTATGACAGTTGCCTATTAGGCGTTCACATCGATCTGAATCGGAAATGGAATGGCGAACGACTGTGGCTTTTATGTTTTTGCGAATACATATAAAGAAAAAAAAAAAGCGAAGAGAAAAGAAGAGTCCAATCTTATTGACAACAAAAAAGAAGAAAGAAGAAGAATCATCATTATCATTATTATCGTTAAGAGTTGGATATAAAAGAATAGCTTTTTTTCTGTCTTTCTTGCATGAGAAATGAAGGTAAGATAAGTATGCGAATAATGTATTTTTCTTTTGTTACTGCTATATACATCATTATTTTTCTGTGAAATCTTATTAGATTTTCTGTTAAAAAAAAAGATTGAACGTGCTTTTGGAATATTTTTACTAACTTCATTCTTTTTCTTTCTTTGGTTATATCAAAATTTCTTTATCTTATTTTATATTAAAGATTATTATAGATTTCTATAGTGATATAATCTATATAAACAGACATATTCAGTCATGTTTGTTCTCATTTTAGATTGTCTTTATAAGTGAACTTCAGCCGGAAACCAACTAAGACCATAGAAAAAAGAACGAGTCTTATTGAACATCTATTTACATCGTTCGATTCTTTTCATAAGCTGAATGTTCTAGACTATTATTATAATAGTAATATTTATTTATTATATTTAAAAAAAAAAATTACAAATACATTGCAAACAAGTTAATCGAATGCTTCGATAGTTTTTTTTCTTTCTCTATTCCCTTCACATCGATCATTTCACTACATGATCACTAAGTTTTTCATTCATTCATTTGATCAGTTACAATTCTTCGATAAATAATAATAATAATAATAAAAACAAACTATTCCTGTTTATTCAAATACATTTCAAAAATTTTTTATTTTTATTCTTTTAGATTAAATAATATTATTTAATTACAATATTAACATATGAATTCATCTTATCAAACATATTCATATTGGAATAAAAATTTTTATAGAAATACATTATTATTTTCCTTTATACTTTTTTTTGCATATGCAATTATATTTCTTATTGGTCTTATTGCAAATATATTTGTAATTGTTGTTATTATAAAATGTCGACGAATGCGTACATTAACAAATCGTTTTTTACTTAATCTTGCTGTATCTGATCTTCTAGCAACATTAATTTGTTTACCACCAACTGCATATCATCATTATGATAAACGTTGGATATTTGGAGAATTTCTTTGTCGATTTGTTCCATTCATTCAAGGTTTGTTTTGTTTTTTTTTTGTTAAGAATATTTTATATATATATAAAAATGAATGATATATTTTTCGGAAAACAAAAAGAATGCATTGAAGTAGAAATAAATGAGATTGATGTGTATTGCTTTAAGGCATGATATAGAAGAGTAAAATTGGGAGTCGACTAATTTCCTACATTGAACGAATATAAAGATAAAAAAATAAAAGGAGGAAAAAAAAGCCATATGAAACTATCTAATCCAATTTATTTTTGCTTTTAATACATATGAAGATAAAGATAAAAGACAAAAATACTCGGTTTTAGTTTTTGATATAATTTGATGAGAAAAGAAATCTATTTTTATCATTCTTATTTTATATATACTTTTTAATTAATATTCAAATATAAAAGAAACAAAGATTCAATATGTAATTTAGTTGAAGATAAAGAAATTATCATATATCTTATATGACAAGAATTCTCTTAGGATATATTAAGATTATTTAATGTTATATTTATTTTTTTAATTCTTAATATATTAATCGAAAAATTTTCTATCGTTTTCTTTTTTTGCAAGGTACATCAGTAGCAGTTTCTATTTTTACATTAATGGCTGGTAAGAAAATAATATTTAATTTAAAAAAAAAACACATTTTTCTTAATAATTAGTAAGTCTTGATCGTTTTATTGCTATACATAAACCAATTCATTCAAAATTACTTTGTACACCAATTCGAATAGTTGTAATTATTGGAATAATATGGATTTTTTGTATGTAATTATATTATTATATTTTTCAAATATACTTCTTTTTTTTTCTTCTTTCTAATAGCTTTTCTTTTAATGATTCCATTAATAGTACATCATAGAATAATTGATCCATTCGATACATTAAGAGCATGTGCTGAAGAATGGCATCAAAATATGAATGCTCGATTAGTTTATGATTTTATTCTTCTTTTTGTGTTATTTATATTACCATTAACACTTATGACTTATTGTTATATTCGTATAAGTCTTTCACTTTGGTTCATTGATTCAAATACTCGTTTATCATTATCATCATCATCAACAACAAATGTTGCACGTTTTTCAACAATATCAGAAGATTTTCCTCATATTGATATAAATAATGTTCGACGACAATCATCACAAAAAAATCGACCATATTATATTCATTATCATAAAATATATGAAAACGATCCAAAACGAAAACAACAACAACAACAACAACAACCACAGCAACAACAAAATCAAGAACAAGATGAATATCGTTTATTAATAAATTCATCTAATACAAATCATCCACGACGAAGTACAACAATAAATGATATTAAACAAAAATCATCTTCTATAACAACAACAACAGGTACAGGCAATACAACATGTCGTCGTTCATCATCACTTATTGGTCGACGTTTTGGAGAAAATGGTTTTGTTAACAATAATAATAATAATAATTTAAATCAAATTCAACAAGGAAGATCACTACCAATACGTCATCGACATTCGACAAGTCCATATACAAGTGGAATACTTCGTTCAAGTCTAACATCTTTACAAAGTCAAAATCGAATTACTGGAAGTACAAGTCTAGGTACAAATGGAAATAATAATAATAATAATAATAATCAAAATAATCATCGATCAATTGTAGATATTGAACGTGCAAGTCGATTTTTACAAAGTCGTCGTCGTGTTGTTAAGTTATTAATTACATTAAGTAATATTTATTATTATTATTAATTTTATTTTATTTGATTTATTTTTTAATTTAATATTTTCTCTTTTCTTTTACTTTTTTTTTTTAATCTAGTTATTGTATTTTTTATTACACGACTTCCATTAAATATTGTTTCAATTTATATTGATATAACATCTCATACTTATTTACCTGATCATACATTTCCAAATCAAACAAAATATAATACAAATGAAGATATAGCTGCTGTTTATTCATCACATGTAACTAATACAGATAAGAAAATGATACTTGTACTTTATATTAATCCAATTTTACAATTAATTTCATTATCAAATTCAGTTATTAATCCAATATGTTATTGTATAATGAGTCATGCTGTTAAAAATATTATAACACTTATTCGACAAAAATTACGTCGACGTGGACAAAATAAAGCATCATCAACATTACCATTAAATCAACGACCTATTGCACCAAATCAATCAATTAAAATGATGGTACAACATCGAAATTCACATGAAATTGATGAATAAATTTATTAACTTTCTCTTGTCTTTTGGTTTTTTTGCTCTCGCTCTCTCTCCTGCGAATTACGTATAAAATTTAAAATAAAAAATTAATTTAATGATTATTTTTTTATACGGATTCTAGATATTAGAAATTTATTTCCTGTTCAGCTAGATAGAGTAAAATCTTTACTCCACAATACATAATTCCAAAAAAAAAGCTTTCATAAAGTTAAAACGTCAAAATTTTATTTTTTTCTAAAACTGTCAAAAATGGTCTGTAACCTTTTATTTTTCTTCATGCTTTTTTTTTAATTGATAAAATGTCATATTTTTATTAAACGATTCGTTCACGTATTAAAACTTATTTTTTCAATTAGAGACTCATTGTTATTTAAGATCAAAAACATCTCACGGAATCATTCAACTTTTAAAATGAGATGCTAGCATAAGACTTTCGGGTTTAAAAAGCACTCTTTATATAATTAATATACTATCTACTTGTTAACAAATCAAATTATTAATACGAAATTTAATGTTCTGTAATGAACAAGATGTATCAGGTTGAATAGTCGCGTTCTGCATTCCAATTTTCATTCATTTAATATTCTACAAGATGTAGTATGAAAAGCTGAACAATTTACAAAAAACAATTATAAAAAATTGAAATAAGAAAAAAACAAATTCATCTTGTGTTGTGGAAATATTGAGTGAACGAAAATTGAAATACAGACAGTATGATTAAATCCTGTGTAAATACAAATGTTCAATACTCTTGAAAAATTTGGTGTATAAATATGTCGTTCGTATATAAACTTCTGTTATTATTTTTTTTATTAATATAAATTAATTAAATCCTGAACTTTTCAAATCATTTACTATGGTAAAATTGATTTTATAGTAAGGAAAACAAAGCATTGAAGATCAATAATTAAATTCAAATTAATATCAATAAATAAAAAGCATATCGATTATTTAAAATGGTTTATCAAATTTTTATTTATGATTAACT
The DNA here is from genome assembly GCA_022393335.1 of Macrotrachela quadricornifera. NCBI lineage: Eukaryota > Metazoa > Rotifera > Eurotatoria > Philodinida > Philodinidae > Macrotrachela > Macrotrachela quadricornifera. The sequence continues at coordinate 133,040 of JAJEKB010019409.1, forward strand.
CTATTAATTGATTCGTAATGATTGATATGAAAAATAGTTTTTCTAGAATTATTACGTTTTAGATATAAATTCGTAATTAGTAATATCTCGATACTAAAAAATTTTCCTTAAAATTAATAATTATTTAAAAAGCATCTCCTGATCGACGGTATAAGAAAAAGATTTGTTATTTTTTTTGATAGCTGCCTTCTTAATTGTACTGTGATAACAGAAATAAATAATTGAATGCTATCAAAAGAAAATAAGTAATGATAGTTCTAATAATCTCATAATGAATCATTTTTCAAATAATAGTTCATGATATATTGATTTTCAACTTAATAAAAATAAAATAAATATTTAATTATGAAAAAAATCATGAAAAACATTAAATAAATAAAAACATTAAATTTTCATATTATTCAAAATAAATAAATAAATAAATCATAAATGCTTTAATCTTCACCGAAAATATTCATATGGTATAACGATATTTGCTTGTCCTGCAATTCTAGATATTAACGTTTGTTCGAGAATAAAAACATTCTGATTTATTTTGAAAACGTGAAGAAAGAGATAAGGAATACAGATGGTGTTATCAACTGATACATAAGACTATTATACTCCTTGGATACACATAAAGTTCAATTAAAGTCGTATAAAGAAATGAATAAAATAATGAAAGCATAACAATGAATATATATGTATAATTATTGCTCATCTTCTTCTTATTCTATTATACCAAATAAAAATAAAAATTATGCATTTACTATAATTGATTGCTGATTTACATCTCAATATTTCTTCTATCAGTTTTGTTGATGAAAACGACATTTTTATTTTGTTTTCTTCAAATATTTTTACTGATATCATACCGGCATCATAAACATTTTTGTCAATTATAACAACTTGTACGCAAAAAATTTGGCATCTCGGTTTTAAATAGAAATATTAAAGTAGTCTTTATATTATGTAGAGCATCTCATCATGTTTTGACTAGTCTTGTAATGAAGGACAGGGCACAGCAGAGTAAAAAAACATACTTTGCGAATTCCTTCGTAATCGAATGATTTCGCTGAAACTTTATCATAGTATGTTACATTGAGCATCTATCTAAGCTATTTTCATGGTCAACTCAACACGAAATCCGTCGGATTACTGCTTGCAAAGAAAGAATTAAGTATTAGAATACTTTATTTCATATCAAGTGTTTATTTGTGAATCTGTTATAAGGTCATCAATCTATAGCAATCATATCCAATTAATAAATAAAATTGAATTCTTTTCATTTAAAGATATTTTATAACTAAATAAATACTGAATTTGACACAGAAATATTCTTGACGGTGCAACAGATTTTTTTCCAAAACTTTCGCGATTGTGGCAGCTTTTTTTCGAAAGAAACTTCAAAAATTCATGAATTTGCACAAAATCTCGGTATTTATGTATGCTATAGTGTAAGACTTAACAAATCTAATCACTTAACAGCAACAGATCTAGTTAAAATCAGTTACAGTCTTGAAAACCAAACTATTTTTTTGAATACTATCACGGCAGTGGCAGATTCTAAGCTGCGATGAACGTCTCTGATTTGAATCGAACGTATATGAATAAATATTTAAAAATATAAAAGATAAATTATTCATATTTAATAATCTTAATATATTTTAAAAGTATTAATATTTATTATCTCTATTTATAGACAAACTTTTAGTCTAAGGTTTGGTCAGGCTTTGCCGAAACAATTTTTCACCGAACACGAATTTCGTCGTATGAATTTAGCATTGAAAAGAATATAAGTTGTGGTTAATTAATTTTATAGATGAGGGTAATACTTTAATTAATTAGTGCATGTTACCGAGTCAGTTGATTACCAAATAAGATGGCTTTCAAGTTGCTTAGATTCATTCCCGAGTCAGCTGATTTCCAACTGAGATCGTTATCAAGTGTGATGTTTTTCTCATGGTGAAAAGGTGAGGGTGTAAGTCACTTTCACCCTCTTCCTCATTCTGCTCACCCCCCTCCCACACACACCCTCAAATCTAAACAGAATCTGTTCTTATATTCTTTTCAGTGACACATTCATTTGGCGAAGCTGGAATTTACCCTTTTAGTCTAATACTTAACTTGCACATAATTTTATATGAAATAAAAATTTTATAATAATAGATAACATTTCTTTTTATTAATTCTTCTGAATTTTTCATGAACATTAAAATATCGATTCGTTATTTGTCTATCTGCGAAAAAGAAAAGAAATACTTTCATATGTTTGTTTTTAAAGGACAGAAAAAAAACCTTTCTTTTTTATGTTTACATTATCGTTCATGTTTTCCTACTTGTCTCAATACATATTAGAAGAAACAACAACAATAATAACAATAAAGAAAAAGAAATTCGACAAGACATACCACCGAAGAACAAGACAAAGAAATTTTAAGTAGCATTTAATAAAAAAAAAAGACAAATATAACGATAAAGATAAGCGATGCTCATATATATTAATATGCATATTGATAAAGAATAAGTAACATTATCAATCATGCACAGAACATAAGAAAAAATAAATAAATAAAAAGTATTATTAACGTACAAGTGAATATATCTTATTTGTCTTTTCTTTTTCACTGTGTACATAGGCATTCAAAATTGAAAAAAAGAAGAACTTTCTGATATAGTAAGTTTGATTTTTGTACAAAAAAATCTAATCGAATAAACACACAAATAAATTGACACAAAAGAAAAAGAAAGACTTGCAACTATTAAACAGAAACGAGAGACAATAGGAAACAAATGTTTAATCAACACCTTCAAATGCTTCACTCATTTCCATTGCTTGAATTATTTTTTGACGTAAATCTTGATAATTGTCATATGGTGGAAGATCAATACGATTAAAACTAAAAATAATTTTATTATTAATTAATAAATAGAAGAAGAAAAAAAAATATATATAACAAACCAAGTGTGAGCACGTGGTAATTTTGTTCGATCGCCCCATTTTTCGATCGTAAATAATTGTGGACCAGATGAACCCCACAATTCACGAAAACCATTCATTGGTAATCGAGATGTACCAGTTACAAATTGAAGTAAACGTGTACGTTCTTCAGTATTAAATGATCCAATAGCCTATCAAATATATAACATTAGATTTTCATTCATTTTTTAGAACAATCTATTGTTAATTTTATTAAGAAGTATTGTCATATATAAAACTATGCTTTTAACCACAGTGGAAATCAATAAAATTCGACAAGTTAATAAAGCTTTTTTATGTCATAAAATAGATTATACAGACAAAACTTTGTTTCGAAGATATACAAATATTTACTTTTATCCTTTTAAAAATGCTCGTATTGTAATTTTAAATATGAAAAAAGTAATCAAAACGTTTTAAGATTGAATTTATTCTCCACAACATAAAATTCTTACTAATAGAAGTTAATATTTAATTTTCATTATTTTATTCAAAATTTTACATGAGAAAATATGTCATTTTCATCTTCGCTTGCAACATTATTATTTTCTGATTACTGTTTTCATTTCATCATAAATAGTGTTTCACTAGTTTTCAATTATGATTTAAACTCAAAGATTTTTTTTGAATAAGAATTATTGTTTTTAATATTAAGAAAATATTTACCCTCCAAAAATGTTGGATAACTGGATTATCAGGTGTATAACCACCTTTATACATTGTATGTGTTCGCCAATCATTAACATTAATCTCTCCAAGACCACTTATCAAAAGCTAGAAGAAAAATTAAAAAAGAAAATTTTTCTTAAGTTGTTTTTTTGTTTTTTTTTGTATTTTATACTTCAACTTCTTTTTCATCAAACATTTTAAGAGTTTCAAGTGGAAGTATTTCTTGAAAACCATGTTTTAATGCATCCATTTGTGATGCTATTCGTTGTACAAATCGATAATTAATAACCAAACTAATCAATAATAAATGTGTATATATATTTATTAAATTTTAATATATTTATTTTCTTACTCAATATATTCTTGTTTATTTTGTTCAGTTACTAGTATATTTTGACCACCTTTTTTAAGTTCATGTTCACGTAACTATAATAATAAAAATTGAATATATATATATATATATTTATATAAATAATATTGAATAACTTACATCACCAAGTACTTCTTCACTAACAACAAAATAAAGATCTAAGTCAGTTGGATCATTATCAAGAATATATTTTAATGATTGATAATATTCACGATCAACAGATTCCATATCAGCAAGTGTAATTGGTTTTGATAATAACATTTTATAAAATGGACGAATAAAAAATGCTTATAAAGAAATATAAATTTTTATTTCGTTTTTTTTTTATATAAAAAAAATCAAACCTTCAAGTAATTTTCCATGATAAATAGCCATAGCAATAATACGTCCAATAAAACGAAAATATTTTATATGTTCTTCATTAAAAAGACCAGATAATGGATTTATTTGAAGTGTATAATTATCACTAATATCAGAAGAAATTTATAAATATTTTACAAAAAAAAAAATCAATGAAACTTTAATCAATTACTTACATAGCACTATATTCAAATAGACCATAATATGGATTAAATATTTCACGTGAAAGTATCAAAAACCATTCACGACTTAGACCACCATAATCTAAACCTCGTTCACCATCAAATACTACCCAAAGTCTTTAGATAAAAATAAAAAACAAAAACAATTAGTTTTTAATAATCAAAAAAGAAAAACATTCTTCCTTTAAAAATATTACCTTGTTTTAAATACTTCAACATCTTTTATACTCATTATAATACGAAATGATGTTTCCATAACATCTTTACGATTAACATGTAATTCAATTTGTGGACCAACATGAGGTTTAGGTCGAGGTAAATTACGACGGAATAAACGATATTTTGCTTCATAATCACGTGAGTATGGAACAACCTGAAAAAATAAACAATTTTTGTCTGATTATATGTAACATTTTCTAATTGATTTCCTATTTTTCCTGTTGCACTAGCTATTATAATTAGACCATATTTCATTAATTATATATCGAGTTTTTTTCTTTAAGAAATATGAAATGCATGATTTTTTTTCTCTATTCATATTTTTATCATTTGTCAGCGTGCATTAAATTAAAAAATGTACTTTGAGTTTATTTATGATATTGCAGTTTTTTTATAATCAGATTAATTATGCTCTGTGAGTTTCTTAATAAATGTCATCATTCATACTTTAAGACTACATTCTATAATTGGTATCGTAATAAATATTAAGAGCTATTAGAAAAATTTTTACGAAAATTTCTATCGAATTGAAATGATTTTAATTATAGTCGAAAATATATGTATGGATTTTAATATTATAAATACAATTCGTTTGAATTTAAACTGAGTTTGTTATACCTTGATTTAATTATGAGATCTGAGCAAGAATATTCCTAATAAAATTTGTTACTTCAAGTTTTATAATTTTATACATTTCTCGAAAATTTTTTTTATGATGATCTGACATGCAGCTGTCAATATGGAGAAACTAGAGGGGATTAGTGTCCTTTATTTTTTAAACATATCTGCGAAAAAGAATGTCGCCCTGCTGTCTCTACTTTCACTTTTGAACATTACTGACAGCTATGATCTTATAAAACATTTGATTATAATTAGTCTCCATTCTTGAAGTAGTTCCAATAAATCGGTTCCGTACTTGATCGGATTAGAGCCTGAGACATATATTTTTATATACTACTCCAAATTCTTGTTTCAATAGATTAAGACAGAATCTGTTTAATGTTAGATCTTGTTGTTTATTAAAAATGTTAATTAAATAAATCATTTTTTTATGGTACATACCGGTCCAGCAACACGTGGATCTGTCCAAGTTGTTATTTTCTTCACTAAAAAATGACTAGATCTTATCAAAAATCAATAGGAAAAAACACATCAATTTATACCATGATCAATATAGTACACACGACCATCAGGTAATTGTCGAACTTCCCAACCTTCCTATAAATAAAATTCAATAAATAATTATTTTTATCTTTTTTAATCTTTTTATTCTAACTGGTAATGGTCCATTTAGATTAGTTTCTCGTTGAGAAGATGGTTGAGGACTTGGTTTGCCTGTTCGTGGATCAACCTTAACATAAAACAAAAAAATTAAATTAATAAAACATCTATGATTATATGTATATCTTTTACCCAAGTTGTTCGTTTATTAATATGATCAATAAAAAAGAAACGCTCATGTTCGTTTTTTGACATTTGCCAACCTGGTGGTAATGGTCCAAGATTATCTGATGTATTACTAACAGTTGTAGCATGTGAAGCTGCTGCTAAGCTTGTAGTTGTACTTGTACTTGTGCTTGTACTTGTTCGAGCATTATTAACTTCCATATCATCAATTTGATGTCGATCACCAACTTGTGGTTGAGATGGTTGAGTAGAAGCACTAAAAAAAAATAGTAAATTGAATATTAATTCATTAGAAATAGAACAAAAAAGAAAATATTTACGTTCGTCCATTTGGACGACTCCAAGTTGTTGTACGAGAATTATGATCAACATAATAAGTTCGACCACTACCATCTTTTCGTTCTATTAATAAAAAATATTAATAAACTAAAAAAATTATCAATCAAGTTCTTACCTTCCCATCCTGGCGGTAATGGTGCTTCAGGAATAATAGTAGTAGCAGTAGTAGTAGTCGTAGCAGCAGTAGGAAGAGAAGGAGTTGGATTTACCGGTTCGATTACATCACGATGATTAATAAGTTCAAATCCCGACTAGAAAATAATATAACATTTATTTTTTCTCTTGAAATAAAACTAGAATCTTTTACATCATTCTGTTGTGTATTTTCATTTTCTGTTGAATTTGTTTGTGATAATAATGTCGATGGATCAACATAACATAATCCTATTGTTGCACTACCACGAACACGTTGAAGAACACTAAAAGTTTTTTAATATATATATATATATGATTCTATATGAAAAAATAATTTTACCTTCGTTTTAATAATGGATAATCTCTTGTTAATAATGGTTGTTCAGGTGATTCATATGGAATATTCAAATTTAATTCAACAAAAAACATACCAAGAAATTCATCTTTTGCCTTTAAAAGACAAAAACAAAAATGAATTTTTTTAAAATTTTATATAAATAGTTTTTTTCTATACATACAATTTTATTTTGATCATATATTTCAAATACAAGTCGATGTTTACTTGGATCAACCTAATAATAAATAAAAAATAAATTTTTTTGTTTAAATTTATCTTTCTTCATCTTTTAGACTCTTTTTTTTTCTTCGACATACTCGAAAAATAAAATCTTGATTCCATAATGGATTAAGTGTTTTTGGCACAGTGCGTGTACGAGCAATATCAATTGTTTGATTTCGATTTTCACGTGTTTGAAGTAAAATTTTCATATATGGATCACCTGATCCACCAAACATATCTCGTCGTTGTAGATCTATAGCTCGTAAAACTTTAATACGTAATAAACGTGTATTACGTTCAGATACAGCAGCACCGTATATGTTTTCTCTTGATGTATCAGACATTTAAATGTATATAGATATGTGAACTAAAATAAAATAATAAAAAAAAAGTAAAAAAAACTATGACCTTAACTAAATTAAATATCTCTATGAATAAGAACTTTTAAAAATGACACAAAATAAATATATAAAAAATAAAGTAAACATTTTTAGATATGTCAATAATACGAAGAAGAAAACAATGAGACAAATAAAATTTTAAAAATGATGTTATAAAGAAGGAAGGTGAGCGAACGAAACAGACAAGAAGAATAAGAATAGAGTAGTAGTTTTAAAACTTCTAATGTAATATCTGCATTGCTTAACCAATCAAATTAATAAATATAGTTGTCGCAAGTTAACAAAGAATAAAAATTAAAAAAAAAAGTTTGAATTTTTATTAAGAAATATTATAAGGAACATCTCTAGAATAATTATTAAATTCATAAGTAAATATAAGAAAATAATGATTTAATAAATAAAATGATCTTTATTGAAGAATATTATAGACTTTAATTTATTCAATATTTTGAAATTTTTCATGCAATTTAGTTAGATTATAAACATTTTGATTGAATTAATAAAATACAAGTTTTCTTAAAATATGATTGAACCTGAAAAGGAAATGTATGAAAGACTAATTACTTCTCATATATGTACAAACCAAAAATAATGTTAGGGATTTTTTTTTGATCTTGAAATACAATACATATATATATATAGAAAAGATATGGTCTAGAATTTATCACATCAAATTTATAAAGAGAAAATTTTGAATGATATCTTCGCATTGTAAAACCATTTGGTCTGTTTCATATTTATATATATATAGGTTGATTGATATCATTAGTGTAGGAACGTAACTAGAGGTGATTTCGTAGGCTGAAGCGAACTTCCTTATGTGTCAAATTGATCTTTAGTCATTCTAAAATACAAGCTTAGATTGATAGCACATCCCATTGATTTTGTAGCCAGATACGCCCTTGGATTGATGTGATGTTTTTATCGTTCTGTCAACTACACTTGTTTTTATTCTACTAATGTGGGTGGAATCACTGATTCAACTGCCTAGTGACTAAATATCATTCAAACAACTGACATTTATCTGTTTGCCTCAAAAGAAAAGATATGATCGTGTACTACTAAATGCTGTAGGCGGTGATGAGTAGGAAGAAGATCATATCAAAAACTCTGTTGTTCTTTATTCATGAATTCATTCATTCAAGACACAATTCCATCAAAATAAAATAAGTCTAGATAATTATTTTGACGAATTTTATTTTTATTCTTATTTAAAACGGAAATGATATTTTTTCGTTAATTTTCATATGACTTTTCTATATTTTTACTCTATTGTCAAAATTGTTTTTTAAGATTAGAAGAAATTTTGTTGTATAATTAAGTTTCAATATTCTTCTCTGAATTGTTCTTAACATCTTTTTATAGAATGTTATGTTATTCATCGAAAATGAATTATTTTCTCCTTTTTATTTACATCATCGTCACTAGACAAAATCCGAAGGATCAGCTAACTAACTTTGTTTCTTTGGCAACAATTGAAGAATTTTAGGGTAGTATTGAACGAAATTACTTGTTTTTCGTCGCAAAACACTTTTCTAAAAGCTTCACACTCTTTCCGCACGATTCCGACTCTTTCAATTATTTTACAGAACTGTTAAAAGTTAAGAGTTTACCGAATTTTCTCTCATATCATGTACCTTCACATTCGAAATGCTCTCTATGACCAAGAAAATACAGTCAAGCAGAGAACAGATATTCATCTGAATTTATTGATGGACTGCTTTATCAACAAAGTGTCATGTCGATGAATAATATATTTACCGTTTCATACTCTATAAAACTCAAGATATGAAATCATATATTGACGTTGTATATTTCTTCATGTCATAGCCTTTTATTATTTAAATCATTAAATTACTAAAAAGATTTATACAACATTTAAATAGAGAACTTATCGTATCAGCTAGAATAATTTTATCTCTTCTCTGTCCATAAAGTTAAAACAAATATGTTTAGCATCATCTTTTATCAATGAAAGTTTTATAAATAGATCTATAATTTCATAATCTTCTTGTTTTAATGACGATTAATTCAAACTACTTGTATTTCCTTTTAGACGGTTTAGTTAAAATATTGTACGAAAGATTTAGAAGTATATCATATTTTATTATTTGTCAAAAAGGAAAGGGCTGTTTTTGAAATAATAAGTGGAATAGAGGGTGAAGGTTACAGTATACTAACTATCTATTAATCTATATATGAATGAATCCGCCAAATCTTTATCATTTTTGTTTTGATTTTAATAGTCTATTTAGACAAGTCATAATTAAAATCTTTTTAGATATGTAAAGTATGAAGATTGAGATCATTTTTTAGGAACACGTTACACACGTAAACAATATTCAATAAAAACGTCACTTGTAAATTATTAATGAATTTTTTTTTATACTTTTGTCTGACGTAAACATCTGAAACTCTTATCACATAAATATTTAATCAAAATCTTTTATTTCTAAAAGTTTTAACTCTGTAACTCGAACTAGTGGTAGAATTCATTGACAAGACTGAAATACATTTTTTCCATAATGAATTTTTACATATTTTTCCTATGAAACTATTATAGAAATCGCATATGAAGTTAATTTATTTCACACTAACTTTCTCTATCAAGAAAAAGTATGCAAAATATCGTTATAATTTATCACTCGTTAATTGTAGAATATCCTTTACATATATAGAGTTTTCCTTAAGAAAATATTTTTTTAACCATACTTTATGCATACAAAAAGATTTTAATTGTTACTTTAGACCGTTTTCGATTATATCCCATCTAGTTAGACTATTAAAGTCAAAAAAACCTTTTCTTTCAAAAGATTGATACAAGATATTGTTCTTCTACAAAGTGAAAGCAATTCCACAGATTCACTCATACCTGATTAATAAACCCATATTCTGTAGTTGGTATTTATATATAATATAGATAAAAATCTTTTTATAAAATGGAATAAGAACGGTAGAATTGCTAACATGTTTAATACTCGAGTATTAGCATCATGTTTGCATAATCTTTTTCTATTCTGTATGTCTCAAAGCAGTCGCTCGTCGATGATTTATATATTCTGCTCGTATATCAAAATGATTCGACAACTTTCGAAATTATTACTCATAATTCATGTTATCTTGACTTATTGTTTTATGTGCTCTATCACTATGCTTTATTTTCTTTATCACAAGTCATTTGTAATCCACATAGGAATATCAAGAAAATATAGTATTCATAAGTAACTAAAATTTGAATAATTTAATATCAAACTATACCTTATATTATGAATTTAATAAATCTACTTGAATTTATTTTAATGAAAAATTGAATAAAATATTAAAAGAATATTAATTTATTATTATTTTCTATTTGATAAAAAATAGATTATATTCAGAAAAAAAAAGAAATTTTTATTTTGAAAAAAACAAAATAAAAGATGAACAAAAAAAATAAATTGTAAAAATTAAAGTTTATAATCAATAATTTCATCGAGATATAATCATATATTATTATTTATTCAAAAGAAATACGTGTACCATGTGTTTTTGGAATATCACTATTAACAGGAAAACCTGATTTTATAGTTGGTCGTTTCCATATTTCCATATCATCATCATCTTCTGGATATTGTGGATTAGTAAAACCATTGAAATGACGTCGTCCAGCTCCATGAATAAAAATACGAATTTGTTGTCGTTTAGTTAAACCAATAGCTAAAACTATCATAATAAGAAGAAAGAAACCAGCAAAAATAGCTATTTGCATTTTGCTAAATGATGAATTTGATTTATTATGTTTATGATGTTTATGATGTCGAGTTGTATTATCATTTGATTGTTGACTACTAGTAACAACATGAGAATTTTGTGGTGTTGTTGAATTTAAATATACTTCTAATGCTTTAGCTGAATTTTTGTTAGTAAATATATATGGAAATTCTTCTGTCGGACATTTTAATGATTCACCCATATGCCAAGCTGGTTGTTTACCACCAACAGGTTCAAGCATATTATTCCAAAGTGAAAGTGCAGCTTGTGAATGTCCTTTACCTAGGAAAAAAACCCAAATAATAATAAAAATAAATTTTTTTATATACAAATTTAACATACCACTAAAATGAAAACAATCAGGTGCAAAATAACTAAAATCAACTTTATGATTATCTTTTAATGGTATTTGTGTTTTAGACATGAATGGTTGAATAACAACAGTAAAATCATCTCGACCATCATAACGACCTGAAGCAACTAAATCAACAAGAATTTGTTGATATCGTGGAACATAATCATCTAATATTTTAGCTTGTTCATCTGTTGGAAAAGCAGCACATGGACATGTTCTTTTATGAAGTAATTGACATACAAGACCACCACTATTAAGTAGTTTTACACCACGAATATCAAGTACAAGAACAAGATTAACAAGAGTACGTGGTAATGGAGCATTATATAATTTATCAAGTGCATCACGAACATAAGCCATATATTGTTCTGGTGTATTTTGAGTTGCACTTGGATCTTCACAAAAACTACATAAATCATTACCCTAAAAATAAAATTTTCATATTAAAAAAAAAAAAACAAATAATAATTTAACTTACACCAATAAATAATGTGATAATCTTCCAATCATTATCCCAATCACATAATTCTTCTTTTTTCAAACGATCCATAAGAACTTCCGCTTGATAAGGCATATGAACTGAACGATCACCTGATTTAGCTAAATAATACAAAAAAAAACATTCAGTTATTTACTTTTTAGTACAAAAAAAAAATTTTCTTTTATTTAATAAAATAACATACCAACATTAAGTCGATTATTTGTAGCATTTTGACCATTAAGAAATATAATTGATGTTTTTGTAGAGAAACCTTCAAGTTTTTCATTATATTGTCTGAAAGCATTTGGTACTGAAAGAATTTTTGTATATGTATGATCTCCACCTACTGACCAAGACACACCTAAAAACAAAACAATAGAATATAAAAAAAAAAACAATAGAAAAAAATCTAACCTCGACTTTCGAATAATAAACCAATTGGAGTAATTGCATGAGCACCTAAACCAGCTGTTAAACTATCACCCATAGCACCAACACATTTAACATCTGTTGGTCGAAGTGTATGTACTGATGTTGGAACATTTGAATCTTTTGTAACAGTACAGGGAAATTTTTTATGTCGATCACCATATATATAATCTGGTTGAGAAAATAATTCATATGACCATTTAGCATATTCTTCAAGAAATTCTTCATTTTGACTAAGTTCTTCAATATAAGCTGTATAATTTTCAGCATCAAGTGCATAATTTTTACTGATAAAATATGTGAAAATAACGAAAATGGCAATGACGTATTTCATTCTTCTTGTTGTTGTTGAATATTTTAAATCTGCCTATTGATATAGATGAAACAACGAAAATATAACCTTTTTTTCTTAAGATATGAGAAATAGATAAGAAAAATAATGATGATAATGAAGATGATTCGACAAAAAAAAATGAAATTATATTCATGTGATTATATAAAGGTGAAAGATTACAAGTATACGAAAAGTATGTTGATAAAATTAAAGATGTCACATGTATATACATTTTATGTAATATTGACGAAGAAATTGAGTTTAAATTGGAATATTCAAAATATTTTTAGTTCTTATGAAATATGGAAAAAAATTTTCATATAAATCTCTTCTTTTGAAAACGGAAATATTATTCATTATATACACTTTCAATTATTTCACTGTTCAAATTTTAGCCTAAAAATTTATAAAATATCTTTCTAATCAAAGTTTTTTCGAGATAGAATCATAAATATGTTAATATTAAACTAATATTTATATCTAGGTTATTGTGTATATCAAGTACTTTTTTAAATATATAAGAAAAGGTGAATAAGGAGTTTTGATAACGTACTAAGTTAACTAAAATGAGCAGAGAGTGTTATATAACATCTTCAATAAATTATATTTATACTTTATATCAGATTAAATGGAATTATCATTGTTAGTGATATGGCTGTGTCATTTTTATTAGTTTATTTCTGAATATATTTTATTTACTACTAAAGAGAAATATTTGTAGAGAAATATATGATTTATTTATATGATCTAGTGTTTACGATAATTATCAAAAAAAGCGGAAGATTTCAATTATGCATTAAGTAACAAAATGATAAAAACTAAGAGAAATAATTTGTTTTTAGATTAAATCTTCATCTGTTTTTGAAATTTCATCTTTAGAAATTAATGGTATAATAATCATATAGTGAAATAACGTATGATGCAACAAATGTGGAAACCTATAAAAGGCTAGATGACTAATTTCTTTCTCTTTCAACGAGTATGTCTTCATATTCGTGAAACGCAGATAACTTAGATTCCAGATTATCATAGTTGTAACCTGGACGTCAGTTCTCTTACGATCTATCACGTTAATTGAGTTGGTATCAGGTTTACTGATCAGTATATTGACATTAGTCTGGTTAATTGAACAAAATTCAAAAAAATCTTGTATATCAGTTATGATTCTAATTTGCAGCATTGGTTCACAAATGTACAATACAATTTTTAGTATTGTTTCTTGATTTAAATTCAAAATAATCTGAAGTATAAGTAATCTTTATTTCTTGCACATAAGGATATGTTCTTTTAAATAAAAAAAATTAAAGATTTAGTCTTTCAAATGATAGAAATATAGACTTCGACATTCTTTGAGAAA
>JAJEKB010019410.1:1813-12126 GCA_022393335.1 Macrotrachela quadricornifera
TTCTTGTCTTATAACTTATAAAAATCAAGTAGTATATAATTATACTCAACAAAAATCCTTGAAACATAAAATAACATTGAATAAAAAGAAAATCGATATTGAATTCATTCTTTTTTTGGATATATATTTTATAATTACAAATAAACAAAATGTAACATACTGTTTGCTGCCATCTGACACAATATAATGAATTCAAAAAAATCAATGTACTATATAATTTCCCTAAAGTATAGTTTTTTTTTCTTTTTTTTTTAGTTATTTTGTTCCTATTCAATCAACATCTGTTTCGGTTAGTTTAAAGAAATATATATACTAACACGAAAACTCAAGTAGTTCTTATAAATACATTTATCCATCGAGAAATCAAGTTTATATTCTCTTATCGTCTATAACGATTTAGTAGAAAAATTGATATATAAATTATATTATTTTTGTAATAAAATATAATAAATAACTAAACTATATTACGAAAATGATATTTCAGGTATTAATCAGATAGTTTAGAAAAAAGAATTATATTGATCGAAAGAAACTTGCATATCTATATTTACTAAATAGAAAAATAACATTTCTTTTTTTTTTTGATTAATCGTTGATTGAATTTTCTTAATCAGCTTTTCTAACAGAATATGTGATAGAAAGCAATGAGATCGATAAAAAAAAAATTTCTTCAGATTGAACATGTCTTGGCTTCTATTTTCATTACATTACAATTGTTATCAAGTTGTTTTTATTTCTTTCTTCTATATTTTCTATATATGATAGATTTTTATTTGATAGTCTAAGAGAGTCTTGTCTATATGTGTATTAGCAACAAATGAATATTATTTACATTGGATGTATATGGTTGTATTCACATCATTGTTCATAATGGAACATACAGACAAGATTATGAAATGATATAGATAAATGATGAACATATTTTTCTTGTTGTAAAAATCTTATATTGTGACGAACCATTAGTCAATGTCGTTTATTGATTAGTTGCCTTTTGTTTTTCTAATCATATGAAATATTTGAGAAAAATAAACTAGAATAATAATATTGCTAATATAAATATATGGTTATGATTCTGTTACCTAATTGATATGATGTATACAAATATGAAAAAAAAACTAATAGATGAACGATTTGATGATATGTCATAATCGATTGTTGAATTAATAAATGAAATTTATATATGATGATGATGAACGTAATTATCAATCAGAAGAAGTGACAGATAGAAAAAGAAAATTAATAGAACTACTCTTCTTTTACTAAGATGAAGAAAAAAAAAAAGAGAAATAACGCA
Source organism: Macrotrachela quadricornifera (assembly GCA_022393335.1). NCBI lineage: Eukaryota > Metazoa > Rotifera > Eurotatoria > Philodinida > Philodinidae > Macrotrachela > Macrotrachela quadricornifera. The sequence continues at coordinate 3,108 of JAJEKB010019410.1, forward strand.
AGTGTAAATGAGTGAATATATACGGTTTATGCGCATGAACTCGCTTGAGGCGAATGTGACAAAATTGATCTAGTCAAATTGAATGATGTATAGTGTTTCGTTCATCAATTCATATATTTCGTTATAAGTTTTCATTAAAAAACGAACTATATCATCGTTATCCATAATGATTTTTAATAAATCAATTATTAATACTGAGAAAAAAAAATACAAAAACGCGTGTAAAAGATCTAATATATACATATCGAAACACTTGTTTTACATACCTAATGTAAGATCAATAGATCTGTACTATTAAAGTACTTATAACTCAACTGACAAGATAATGATGGATTCGTCTAGGCGAAGACAATGAATATATTGTGTCTGACTTGTCACTATCATTATCCTTCGTTAGTTACATTTTGCTTCACTGACAGTTTCTATGTTAAAGAAGATATGGTGATATATTGAAATAGAACGAATGCCAGTGATAGCCTTGTGTCAAGGTTGACCTGTACAATGACATTCTCTTTTTTTTTTATTATAAGATGGTTATTGTCTTACACTAACTTATCTTAGGTCGAAAAGCAACAGCGGTGACGTTTATGTTACTGTTCAATATTGTAAACTAAGAAAATGACAGGGGCAAGTTTATATAGCATAAGAACTTTTCTGTTTCTCATTGTTATATATGAGATTATATCGTATAAGTCACCAATAAGCTTTAATGAAAAGAAATAAAGAAAGGCAAAGCTGACGTATTGTCAATCGTATATGTATTATATACAAACGTTTGACAATCTCTATCAAAATGCGGATGTTTATTATAAAACCTATACGTGATTATTATCAAATATCTATATACATCGAAGGCTAAATGAAAAGTTATTTTTATCTGAATATGCAACTAGTAGATAGTTACAGAAGGAGAAAAAAAAAAATCTCAATGTTCATTATATTGAAAGCAAAGAAACGAGTCTTGTTAGTAGTTATTATCTACGATAATTTGATCTTATATCTAAATATACATGATGTTCGTGTCATTTTTCTCATGTTAAATATACCTGACAATGATAATTTTTAATTATTAATGTAAACTACTTGTGTCATATCATTCAACTTATGCAAATATAATGATCAACTTACAATACTAGAATTTTTAAAGAGAACTTATAAAAAGGAAAAAAGAAAATTTTATGTCATGATAATCTCTATTCAACCGAATAGATAACTTCATTATATTCTCTCAAAATATATTATCGTAATCAATCGTTTATTCTTTTCATTTAACCACATATATATATATATCTAGTCTACCAATTAATATAACCTTCGAATGTTCTCAAGTGCAATATATCCATAAATTGTCTTGACGCCGTTCTTTTATTCTAGGATATGAATTGATTGATGCCTACTACTTATTATAGAAACTGAAAAAAGCATAAAGACAATGTGTTTGTCTGAAGGTCAAGAGTTTATGTATACAATGTCTTGTTTCCGAATTAATAAATATTAACATAATAATAATAAAAAATACTAATAAATAAAAATAAAAAAACATTAATATGTCAATTGTCTGATGATATCTAACACAAAAAAAAATCATCATAAAGATACATTTCATAGAGATATTCATCTCAAAAGTATTGTCTAGTCTATAAAAATAGAATATGAAAAAGTATCAGTTTTTGTAGGTTATTTTATAATGCTATCTCTTTATAGGTAAAATAAATCTAACACGAGTGTTCTTAACATGTTTATATTATAGATGGGGGTCATATTGACATGTTTATCATATAATTTAACACAATTGTTCTATATTAATTTATTCTCATGTAACAACTACTATTCTAATTTTACTTACAGTTAGATTAGATTCAATGGAAAATATATAGATAAATGTAATTCTATGGAAAGAATTTTCTTGTAATGTTTATTTAAGCACGAAAAAAAAAAGAAAACTATAAAACTAAAACTAAAGCTTTGATCTTGCTCCAGGTCTCTCATTAACTGATGTTCATCTTTCTGGACCATTTCAATTTATACTTCAAAGAAAAACCAACCGGATATGATAAGATAGACCGATAAAAGACACGACATTAATCAAGAGAATCTAGGTGAGAAATAAGAATCAATGATATTTTAAATAAACATCTATAGAATAAAAATTATAATTGTGCGTGATATTATCATAAAGACTAAGTTAAACTTACGATTTACGTATGAATTTATATATTGATGTTATGTTGTAAATTAATAATTATTATTATGATAATTTTGTATCATTAATATCAATTTAAGATTTAGTGATTTTTGATTAATAATGATTGATTAAGAGTCAATGATTTCATAAATAATTTATTATAGTTAAAATATATCAAAAGCAAATGATTAACATACAATAATCCAACTTATTCGCTAATGCACTTTATTCTGTTATTGACATTTCTTTCGCATTCTTTTTTTTCTTCTTTTTTCCTTTCTCTCTTCTTTATCATCAGCATTCCGTACACAGTTTTTTTAATCAGAGAACGATCCCATTGTGTTTTTTATGCATTAAATCGTCCAGTATTCTCAACTAATGTAATTATCTCATAAACGCTTAAAAATGTCACAAGAAAAAAAAAGCTCAAGAACTTTTATAATTACATATATAAATATATTTCATAACGAATTATTCTGATGAATATATATAAACACGTTAAAAGTCGAATAAAAAAATGCATATAAATATACATAATATTTACCTTATTATTTATTGTAAATAAATTTAAGATATGATAAAAAAATGTTTTTTAATAAAACAAAAAAAAAGAAAATTCAAATAGAATGATACATTTCTTTTCGTATAAATGAATAAGAAAGAATTGGAATTATTTTCAATATAATCAATACTTAGTCAATTGAAGAGAGATGAAGAACATATTCTTATCTTCAAAGAAAAAAAAAAAGAAATTCTATGGATCCAAATTGTTGTTCTTCTATGACGTCAAAGACATTTGTCTAAACAATCTTTTTCTTTTTCTTCGTGCATGTTCAATAATCATTTATAGTAAACAAGTCAAATACTTACAAAACAAAAGCTTACATGTCGTATTTAAGTAATCATATAAGTACATGATTCTACTAAATCTTTTTTCATGTCGATAAAGACATCTCAATGTCTGCCTATTCATGTATTATAATAACGGATTAATTTAAGATTTAAATATTATGTTTTTTTTTATTATTATTGTTCCATTTCATGATTGATGAAGATTTAGATTTTATTTTATTCTATCTTGAATAAAAAAATTTTTTTTTTTTTGTGTGTGTTTTATAATTTTTATTCTTAGATGGTAATATAAAACTTTATACATCGAAAGAAATTTCATGCAGTTATTTTTATCTAAAGAATTATTAATAGAAAGATCAAATTTTTTTAATAATTAAATCTATCGAGAAAAGAACCATAAATATTTCTTGAAAGTTTCAAATATCTAAAGATTTATATTACAAGAATACGTACAGAATAATTCATAAATTTCAATAAGCGATAACATTCGTTTATATGAATACACAAGACAATATTTAACCATTATCTATCTATGTATGTCAGCTTTGAATACTCATAAGAATCACATCTTTTCTTATAATAATAGAAGTCTAAACATAATAAACTAATTTTGGATATTTTTTTTAAAAAATGCATCGTGAAAAGTTCTACAAAAAATGTCTGAATAAATACTTACTGACATATTTTGATGGCCTATTTCATACTTAAAACGAATAATTTATATAATAGTGCTACTTTCCATTGTATTCAATATAATAAAAAATATTTCAAAGATTATTTTTCTTCTACAGTTGAGATATATCCAGAATAAAAGAGACGTCGAAATACTCTTTATTGTACTGAATATAATGGAAAGCGACACTATCGCGTAGGTTATTCATTTTTAAGTACAAAATAAGTCGACAATCACACATACCCTATAGAACTTTCTCGGTGCATTTTTTTTTTGAAAAAAAAAACTCTTAGTGCAATTTTTGTCAGATTAAAACATAAAAGATAATATAACTTCTAGTACTGATCTTAAAAGGATAAAATTTGAATATAAATTTATTGATTACATCCTCCTCTTCCATCCGCATAGAATAGATGCTTACTCTCAATATAAAATTACGTTTGAATAAAATCTCATCAGTTCTATGATGAGATTATGCACAAATTAGTTATTTAAATACAAGAGTATAACATTTCCGAATATATTAATTAATAATCAGTTAATTATAGCCGTTTTTTCTTTTGAAAATCGCTTTGTATGATAACATGCCATAGCATATTTTTATAGAAAAATGACAATTATAATTAATCATATCAATTAATTAATTCTGTGGGATAGGCCCAATTTTCTAACTCTCTATACACTGCAATTTCCCTTTTCTATCGTATTTCATAAAATTCAAGATTTTATCATTTACCTACGTCGAGATATGTACGAAGACATTTTGTATTATGTTGTGGATGGATTTCGACAAAACTCATCATTACATTATCATATTCAGAATTTTATTATTATAAGAGCAATTTTAATCATTTAAAAACTGTTACAAGCACTCGAAGCGAATATAGAAACATAATGATTAGACACTATCTATATATATATATATGTAAAGACGAATGTTTCTGTTTATCTGATTATCTGTTTGTCTGTGTGTCTGTTCTTTAGACACATTTGGCCTCTGTAAAAACTACCGTCATCAAACTTTTCATGACATACCCTTAGTTCCCGAGGAAGGTCGAGACCAGATCGGTACGATGAGCAAGAGATGTTCTCCCAATTTTCGAAATTTGACGGAAACCTATGGATCTCAATACGTTATATTGAATGGATCATGTTAAATAAGTTACAAGCAGAATCAGTGGCGGATTCACGAAAAGGCACGATCACTTTTTCCTGATATAAATGACCGTTCCCCCTCGCCGCAATTTTCCTGGATCAGTTTTCTAAACGATATCACACCACCTCAGAAAACTTCCTGAATAGAACATAGATATCATACGTTTTATCTCTATGTTATGGTGCATATACTGGAAATTATCGAAACACTAGAAGAAGATCATAGCTATGTCGTTTTCTCTTATGCCAAATACGTACTATCGAATATTTCCGCTAGTTCTACATGTTCATATAAACGAATTTTATCGTGCATCAATATTTATAAAACACACTGTATATCAAATGTAAAACTTTTCATTTAGGATAATAATTAAACTGATTGAAATATATTTCAAAAGATATTTCTTCAAATAAGATAATTAAGTTTATTTATTAAAAATTAGTATGTTTATAATAATAACGAAGAATATCAAAATACGATTAGAATTTTGATTTTCTACTGAATTTTGTATATAATAAAATTCTTTAAGAAATTTATATACTTCATTTTCATTATATTCTATAGCATCATTATTTTCATCTATTTGTTGAACACATAAATTACATTGTTGTTTTGTTGGAAATGGTACTTTTGGCCAATTTGGATCATTAGTATAATTTTCATATCGAAGTCGTTTATTAACAATATTATGACCTTAAAATATTTGAGAAATAAAAAATAAATATATAATAAATTATTTTAATTTACTTCTCCAAAGATAAAGAACACTTTCTTTATATGAATTAATTTCATTTTCAGCATTTGATGTCATATTAATAAAATGTGTAACACAATCTTCACAAAGAAAAAAATTCCCAATAAATTCTCGAATTGATATTATAAGATCAGTTGGTTTAGCATTTGATAATACTAATTAAAACAAATTAAATATAACAATCTTAAAATGAGAAATTACAATACACAAAAGATTATTAATTGAATTAAGGAAAAGTCCTCCTCTTTAAGATGATAATTGTTAACATTATAAATCAAAATGGAGAAGTCAAAAATGAAAACAGTCGAATTTATCTCTGAAGAATAGTTTCAAATATGCGTGGTAAAAATTTCAGCTCGATTGAATAAAGTTAGAGAATAGTTATCCATCGCACAAGTATGAAAAATTCAAAATAATTTTAAAAATGTATTCTCAAATTTCCAAACTTATCTTTTCGATAGTATGTAACAGAGCCCGAAAACGAACCGAACTGGTTCGACTCGAACCGAACCGAACCGAACTCGAACCAGAAAAGTTCGGTTAGTTTCGGGCTCTGGTATGTAACACATTTAAATATTTTAAATGTTCATAATGAAATTAATAATTTGTATATCTTACATTTATTTTGTTCAGCAAGTATAGCTTGTTTAACAGTTATACTATGAAATAAAACCCATAATGTGCATGGATAACCACGTTTAGTTGAATCAGATCCATTACAATGATCAAATTTTAATTCAGGTAATTTGATTGTCTATTAATATGAATAAAAAAAAAAAAGGAAAATCATTTTTAAGATTTTATAAATTAATAACCGATGTTGAATTAATATAATTTAGAAGTTCTGCTGATGATAATGTAGTACGAGTATTTAAAAATTCATTTAAATCATGAAGAAAATTATTAACAGTATCACTTCCTGGATAATACTTTAAAAGAAGAAAAAAAAAATTTGGTTATTTCTCTACAAAAAAAAACCAATTTCTTACTGTATAAAGAACATTAATCCATTTTTTAACATTTTCAATTAAACTAGGTAATTTTCGACGAAGATCTCTATTAACCATCCAAATAACAGCACTATCAATATCAGAAAAAGTAGGTTGAACTGTAGCTGTATTTTTTCTTTAAAAAATAAATAAAATAATAAAAATGAATTAATTTATAAAGAATTAAATACTGTTTAAATATTTCAAGATTAGAAATAAGATTTTTCTTAAGTTCAAAAGGTTTCATTATTTCTGTTGAATCAATTCTAAAAAAGAAAATTTAATATTATATTTAAACTTATTTTTTTTTTAATAATAAACAAACAATTCAAGTGATATTTGACCATTTCCATTACGTATTCCTTTCCAAATACCAATATCTTTTGTAATTTTATTTTGTTTTATTAAATGATAAATCGGTTCATTTTCAATTGTTTTAGAATTATTTAATACATACTAAGTAAAAAAAAACAAAATAATCTTTTAAAAAATAAATTAAATTTACAAGACTATATTGAATTTTATCATCTGAAACAAATAATTGAAATTTATTTATATTTTTTGGTAATATTTTATCTAAATCATCTATTGTTTCCGGTCTAAAAAAATTTCAAATATAATTTAAATTTATAAAATTTTATTTTATTTTATTTACTCAATTATATTTTTAATTGGCCATGATTTTCCATAACATTGATCAGCAATATCATTTAATTTTTCTAATAACCATATTAAAATATCTTCAGATTTTGTTTTAATTGTTCGTTTTTCTGAATTAAATCCTAATTCTGTTGAATTTTTTAATGGACAATAAATACGCCATTGAGGATATTTTTCATCTTGACAAATATCATTTTTTGATAATGTTTCACTTGCACAATCATATGCACCTATTTGAATATATTTAAACCAATCTAAAATAAATATTTAATAATAGAAAAAGCTTTTTTTTATTTTACTTATTCCATATTGAGCAATAGCTTCCCAACCAGGTTCAGCTTGTTTACAATATCCACAATAATTTAAATAATGAAAAATAAACCATACAGAATTATTAGAAGAATTAGGATTTGAAATTAATAATGATGACCAATTTGATCGAGTTAAATATTTTGTTTTTTCCCATGGCCATGTATTATCATTTCGTTTTGTAAAACACCATGATAATGAACAAAAATAAATAATTATTAAAATATTAATATATGAAATAAACATTTTAATATAACGAATAGAATTGCTTTATATATATTTATATCTATGATAGACACATATACAAACGACGATTGTTGTTCATCTAATCAGCATCGAATAGCTTTTTTTTTGTTCTGTTTCTTTCTTGTTCTTTTATTCCTTCGTTCTGTGTAAAGCTTGAGAATATTTTCGTTATTTATTTACTAGTCTCTGTCATGAATTTATTTCTTCCTTTACATGGATGAAGAAAAATAGAATGAATAAACTCTTTGTCATCATAAGTACAAATGGTTTCTTTACTCACTTACACTGACATCGGAGATTTTAAATAGATGTACTCAATTAACTTATGATCATTTTACATATTATTTTAACATTCAATAAGAAGCATTCAATTGATTGGCATTGAATTATAAAATATGATCTAGGCAGATCAGATTATTTTAAAAAAAAAGACACGTTTCGACGCATTTAATTATATATTATGCCAATATGAAGTTATTAAAAGAAGTAATTTTTTTGAAATTTATGCTTTTTTGTTAATTGCAATATTATGACCGAGAGAAACACGAAAAAATGTGTTTCTGTTCGTTTATTTTCAAATGATATTATTATGTTAATAACTAAATCATTAGCGCCTGTTTTTCAACGAAATTTAAAATGTCTCAATATTTTATATTTCAACAAAAAAGATATTGAAATAATGAATTTAATGTTCTATGATGATTGTTATGCACATTAATTTGGTTGAAAATCTCCATAAGTCATTTACAATCTCGCTTCTAAAACAAGAAAAAAAATCTGCATTTCATACGCAAATTTTTGAATATAAAACACATTTTTACAAGTTCTATTGTTTCGATCTTTTATCAACAATGTGATTGATGTTTCTATCATACATAATCTTTCTAGAATTATTTAAAATAAAAGAACAATCTAGTTTTTATCAAAGGTAAAGAATATTAGAACAACGATAGAAGATTTTTTGTTAATCAATTGTACATACATTTTGATCCTAGAAGGAATGTCAGAGTATAATAGAGCCTATAAACTACTCTCTGATACTGGTTTTCTCTTGTCTTTTTCATTCTTACTGCCAAACTAACAAATTTAAAATAGTACGAACTGTTGGAATACATTGAGCTAGTTACTTGAATTTCAAAGTGTGTGAAATTTAGGTATAAAAATGAATTAGGAAAGATTTTGTTCACTATTATAA
>JAJEKB010019413.1:14383-44926 GCA_022393335.1 Macrotrachela quadricornifera
GTAATAGAGGAGAAATATCAAAAATACTAACACCACAATTATTTTTGCACCATTTGTTATATATTTATATAATATTGTTCTAGTAGGTTTTATGGTTGCTACAGATAAAGGAGGTCACGTTCGAAGTTTTTCAATGACGCAGCACGCTATTAACAACAATTATGCGCGTTCAAATGAACGTTATGATATTTTAATAAACTTGTTTGAGTTACAGAAGCAGTTGAGAGATCTTTGGCCACGTAAGAAGCAACTGATGGATGTATTAGCTGCTAAAAACAATGAAAAGGGGATTATGGGTGTGTGTCAATTTCGACGATTAGCTTACTTTGATATTGGATCTTCTTTTATGGTAGATAGTCTTCACAATGTTTATTTGGGATGGTTTGTAAAGAAAAAAACTAAGTCCTTTACCTATTGATACTTTCTTTTGAACCTATTATAGAAACGAATGGTTTCCTTATGGCTGCATCCAAGATATCGGGAGAAAGAGTGGAATGTGGCTGATAAAATCAACGATCTGGCTGATCTTCTTCGTCTAGTTCGACTTCCATCAACTACTACTCGTACTCCTCGCTCTCTTCTCGATTATAAAAAGTTCAAAGCAACGAACTTAGAGTTCTCCTACTCTTTGGTCATGTGATATTCCAGAAAGTGCTACGGAAGCGTTGTTATGATCATTTATTACAATTAGTTATCATAATGCATCTTGCAGAAGGTCGCAAAATTGATAAATTACTTAAGTAGATATTGATATCATTACCCGTTTATCTCATAGTTTTGCCATCTCTCTTTCAAAATTGTATACTGATCGACATTGTGTACAAGTTGTTCATTCAATCATACATATTCCTGAAACTGTAAAGGATTTCGGTCCTCTAACCAACTATACCACCTTCCAGTTCGAAAATAACTTGGCCAAGAATATTTTTTTAGGATTTTATTAAAATGGTTCTTATTTTATATATAATAGGTATCCTTGTAGGAGCTACAAAGGGTTTGAAAGATCAAGGACAAGAGATGACCAACAGCTTACACTTAATTCAATATGCATTATATCATTCTCTTGATCCATCAATTAACACCGACCTTTCTTCTTTCCTTTCGTCACTTCGGAATTATTCTAATCATCATCAAACTATGAAGCACTTGAAAATTGGACATAGGCAGAAGAAAGAAGATTATTTTGTTCGTAATTTTTTTCCGAATTTAAATCTGGCTTTTTATGACACATTACATATCAATCACATTCGTCTTTCCACAAGATCGTACTCACATGGAAAAACTACTGATGATTCAAATATTCTTTTCTTCTTAAATGGAATCAATACTTTTGGACGGATTCGTTCGATTTTTACGGTTGGTGGTGGTGAACCTATTCTCTTGGTTGATCATTTATTGAATGTTACACCATTGATCTGTGTCCTCGACGTGTCGCACAATTTTGAATACTCTGATATACACATTAGTTCAGATGCAAATTGGTCTTTTGTTCTAATTAATATCAAACACTTCATAGAGAAGACGGTCCTGTTTGAAAGTCCAAACCATCGATATGTTTTTCTTCGTTTTCCTAATCTGGTTCATAGCTCATAGTTTCCACTGTTGTCATTTTTATGACCTAGAAAAGATACTTCTCTTTGCAGATGCGATTAAAATCAAATGATTTCGACCAAATATTGAGAATAATCTAGTGCATGGGACATACCGCCCATCACAATTAATCTTTCATTGCAACACGTAATTTTAACCTATCCATCTACAATCGATTTTATCGTCTAACTGAAGATATTGCATAGTCAAAAAAGTTTATATGAGTTATTGAAAATTAAACGCATCATCTAATGAACATTTCAAAGCAGTGTTTTTTGTAACGATCTACACAACTGACCAGAGTTCATACTTATAATCTTTGCTCATACTTCATCAGAGAGTTTTAATTTACATGAGTTCATATCATTGATTCAGATTCCAAACAATACTGTGATTGAATGCGCATAACCAAGTATATGTAAATGATGATCCCTTAATCACATTTGTTGATATAGAGATTATAATCGATTATTAATATAAATCTGATTTTAATCAAGAAAAGGTAGTTTTAATCAATTGAAAATCAAATCATCAGAATTGTTGATGGCAGGATTTTAACTGATTTTTAAAATTATAATCGATTATGAATGTAAATTTGATGAGAATAAAAAATAATCAATTTTAATCAGTCAAAAATCTCTAATCAGATTTGTTTGGATTACGATTTTAATCGATTTGCCAAATTATAATCAATTTCAAGTACAAATTTGATTATAAATTAGATAATCGATTGAAATCTTCCAAACATGATTATTTTTTTGACCGATTACTGAATTTAAATCAATTTTAATCCGATTATTTTCAAAAAACACAATTTTACCAGAAAAAATCGAGGAAACTTATCTAAAATAGAAAAATAATCGTGATTATTGCACGTATATTTTTTACTGGGTACAAGAAATATATGAAGTTGATTTATCATTGATAAGAATTTCTAATTATATAAATAAAACTAATTGGAGATAAAATTGGAATGTAAGAAGTGATTTAATCAGAATAAGAGTAACACAAGAAATGATGTGCATATTAAGGATGAGTATAGAAAGTGATTATATGAAATTTCATGTATCAAAAATATAGAAGTTCTTAACTGAATCTGTTTTAAAACACTAACAAATAATAGAGTTTCTATTACTATTTTAGTGTCCAAACTTTTTATTCTATTGAGGAGAAGCATTTAGAAACAAGGTTTTATATAGAAAGGTTTGAAGAAGCGCTAAAAAAAGATTGACATTCTAATTCGAAGAATACGGTATGGAATGTGCAGTGTAACTTATTTATCAAGATTACAGTACAAATAAGTATGATCATCAACAAGAAATCTGTTATTATATCTATTAGAATAACCGTTTGATAATTTATTTCAAGCTTTGCTCATACAACGAATAAACAAATGCAAAAATATGGAGAGTAAATAATGTTCAGGTATTTGTGGTAATTTTCACGTATAGCATACAACAGAATTATACAAATATGAAGTTTTGAGAGAGGAAACGTCAACTAGCAGTCGGATTAGTTGGCATTTGTTCTGTATTTCTATTATTAATTATGCCGCCAATCCTATTTATTGATTGCCTTTGAATAATATTTTTAATTTTTCGTAATAATTCAGGTTGTGTACTTAGACATATCATTGGCAACAGAAGTGGGACGAAATACACACCGAACTGCATTGTTTCTGTTTCATTGAACATAAATGACCGTTGTCCAGCTTGTTGAACAATTAGTGTGATTGCCAAAGGGATCCATAATCCCATATAAAGTGATGAGACAATCCATAGTTGTAACACCATTTTACGATTACGACGCCACTCCACTGGTCGTTGTCGAGACATCTGTCGATAGATAACTCGAAAAACTAACGTGATATTCGCTAAGGCAATGGTTACAACAGGAAAGAGGATATCGAAGGTAAAATCAAACTTCATTAAAACGACTCCTATATCATAATAACATGGAAAACCACAAAGAACTCGATTAAAATTCCATACATTTGTGCAAAATGGACTGATTACAACCAAGACGAAATAAAATAGTGGTGTCCACATCAAACAGAAAGCAAGTGGAATATAATGAAACATCCATTTTTTCCATCGTAGTTGAAATAATGTATGTGCATGAAAAATAAATAAATGTCGTTCGACAGAAATCCATGCCATTAAAGTTAATCCGGTAATATTCATTGAATATTCACACCATGTCCACCAAGTACAATATGTATTTGTTCGTGGCCAAATATAATTCAAACGATAATAGTGTATAGGCATAGGCAGATGAAAAATTAATTGCAAGAAATTCTTGCCCAGTAGGACGATCCATCCTTGATTTTTGAGTTGTAAACAGAGGGCACGATTGTAAGCAAAGTAAACAAAGATGATAATTGATAAAACAATTGCTGGAATTTCAAAAACAACCAGCAGAATAAACTTGCTCTGTTGTTCCATGATTGAGAAAGAATTAACGAGCAGAGAAGCACGTATTCTATTAAATACTCTTCGTTATTGACGACGATGAAAAATAAATGAAAAAAAAAGTAGTCAACGTTTATTTTGAATTTACTGATGCATATATTCTTCAGTGCCAGTCATCCGTTATTAAGGCCCAAAGCATGCTATTGCAATACTTATCAGGCCAGTAATCAAATTTTTGCTCTGTTGAGTTTTGATTCATTTCTCATGAGAAAATTTATTCTACACAACAGTAAAACAATTTAGTTTTTATCATTAACTAATTTCAATAGTTGAAAGTTAAATCTTTTATGGCCGATGCTGTACAAACGGTAATCATCCATATCCATAATCCTTTATTAATGATGTTTTCAAAATAAACAAAACTATATATATAAGCATAAGTGAAACATATAGTATAGCAACTATTTGCTGAGATTAAATTTTGTTATGATATATATTGTCGGCATCATAGAAGAAACATGATCTTTGCATAAAACGTTGTCTTTAGTGAGTAAAAAATTTCATCGTTGCAGATTATTTCCGGTAAATAATGGTGTTTTCTTTCTATGTAGTTCCTCCAGTAAAACGATAATTAATGTTTGCAGGCAAATTTAATTCTCTCCAACTAGTTATATTTCACGTTATTGGGAATGTAAAACTCCTCACCAGAATCAGTCGTATGAAACTCAAATATAACTGTTGATCATATATGGTTTTTTGTTTCACAAAAAAAAATGTTCACTACATTACTATTGGTATTAACGAGAAAAAAAAAGTAATATCGGTGGTATACTGAACTACGAGGAGAAAAGGACTTTATCTCAAGATTTTTTTAGACGCCTTCGTGCTTGTAAACAACTCATTTTCTATTCGATACTACCGGTTACCAGAAAAAAGCATATAATGAGAAAATAATGAAATCGACGGAAAAGAAAATATCAGAAACAACAAGAGAGAGAATATGTCATGCAGAAAAGCTAATGGAAGAATTGTCATGTTCTAAAAAAAGACATATCAATATAATTAATTTTTGTTTGTAATTATAGTGCATTTCTAACATTAATGGCCGTGGATATTTTTCGAATAACTTCATAATAACAAGATATGAAGAGTTGATATTTTAACACTATCTACAGTCATGGTTGTTCTATCTTTTCATGAAGTTGATAAAAAATTTCAGTCATTTTTCCTTCTACATACACTATGAATTTTGAGAATAAATCGAATCTGACATAAATACAACATGGTTTTTTAATTATAATATCGTGGATAGATAGCCTATCTTCGCCTCTATCGATCCGCACAAGGCCGTGTTCAATAGCTGTTTCCGTTCCAAAAATACAAAGATTTTACCGAAGGCTAGTGATCAGTTTTTTTTTTAAATTTGAGTGGATAAAAAATATTTTCTTCTGTAATGTTTAGTAGTCATTGATTTTATGACATGATTTATGAACCTTCAGAGTCTTTTTTTTTACTTAGAATATCATCAAAACAAAATCCAAGTATCGTTTTTAATGATAATATATCAATACGTTTAGTTAGCTTTATTGGTAACCTTAACTCCGCTTGTATGTTTTCAATTAAGTACACTTAGTATGATTCTATTGCGCAAGCGACACAACTGATCGAGTTGACAAATTAAATATTGTTTTGTTTTCTGTAAATTATCGTGTAATTGATGTGCATCCGCCCTAATATGTGGGTATTTACTATTGTTCTTTTTTCAAATCAACGTTATTAGATCTATAAAAATCCAAGTAGACAATGAACAAGTAATATAGAGTTAAAAGAGAACTATGAAGCAATCAAGGGGGAAACAGCTGATTTTTTTGATTTAAATCAAAATAAAAAATCAGAAAAATCAAAAATTCAGGAAAATCCAAGAAATCAATGAGAATAATGCCTTGTTTTCGTCTCTTTTCTTCTATATGTCAACTGTTTCATTATAATTCTCAACTGGATACCCTGTATTTTTATAGTACGAAGATTTTATAGCAATGCAATACGTTAAAATTCATGCTATATATGGATGAAATATTAGGATGATGTGAAGGGCTCCCCCCTTAAAAAAGTCAGTTTTTGTCAGAAAAATTGAAATTGAGATAAATGCATGGGAAGATAACCCAAGTTCTTCTCTTTCAGAAACGCTATAGTTTTTTATTGGACACTCCTTTTTTGACAAAGTTTTTAATCCTTTTCTGTCATCGACTGCTACAAAAACACGATTTTTTTTCTGGAAAAAAAACGAAATTTTAGATAAATGTTTACTCCAACTATTCTATGGAAATGAGCTTCTCTGATATAGATAATCGCAAATAAATACGAAGAAAAAAAAGTGAACTTTATTAAGATAATGCCAAGTTATCTTTTATCACATGTACAAATCGCAAAAAAAAGAAATATGTTTATACAAAAAAAAACCTAGAAAGTTATATTTCAAAAACTTATTTCGCGTTTTTCCCAGAAAGTGGGTCCGACGACGCATCTCCAGCGGCATTCGACCAAAGTTCGATATGAAGTCAAATATTTTTTTTGTTTGAAAGGGCGTGAAAAACTGCAGCGCCTAGCGGAGCTCTTTTTTTGAATAAGGCATTGTTATTATTAAATTGAAAAGCACTTTTATATTTAGAGTGCCATTTTTTGAGAGTTTTTCGAGTAATTGAACTTGTCAGCCCTTTTCTTCGCTTGAAAGATAAGAATTTAAAAAAAAAAGGCTCCACTAGACGCTGCAGTTTTTCACGCTGTTTCAAACAAAAAAAAATACATATATATACAATAAAGATTCACAGAGAATTTCTGGAGATGCGATAAGCTATTTTTTTACCCTTGTTTGATGGATATCTTCCTTAAACTACATGGTATAGGGCTGAAAATTTTACCATAGGCTCCTTACTACAGCCCTAACATATCCTGAAAATTTCATGTGATTGGAGCGTACCTGGCCTAAGATCCGTTTTTGAGGAGGAGGCGTTAAACCTTCTCTTGTTCAATCATATTTTAAAGTTACAGTCAATGGGCAAACAAAATTCCTACATAAACAAACAGCATGTTGGCTGTTAATGCATGATAAATCATCACTGTCTTCGGATCGCTCAAGACGTGTAATGAAAAAATGACACTATGCGTTTTATTTTCTTGAGTGTTAGCCACAACTCGCGGCGCAACCGCAAAGGCCTATCACCATAGAGATCAGGAATTCCTCAAGGTAATTTCACCGCCCCATTGGTTCGCCAGTAGTGTTAAACTTGAAAGTTGAATTCAAGTATTCAACTATTTCTCTACATGAGTGCTTCGCAACAACAGCGCTTAGAGCGGCACCATGGAACAAGCGGTAGGCGCCAGCATACGGTTCGAAGGAGCGTATGCTGGCGCCTACTCCTTCCTCGGACCCACTCGCTCCTTCGGAGAGCATTGTGGGTCCTGTGGTATTTTGATAAACGGACTCCCTTTTTGCCTTCTAATCCGTCACGGGAGCGTCTTTGTTTTCTCCTAGTTGTGCGTCCATGTTCCTATAACTATTACCCATTCATCATATGTGAATAGTTGAAAAGTTGAATTTAAGTTTCAAGTATTACATATATGCAACGAACTAACTGATGGACCATCGAATCAACGAACAAACTGACGAACTAAGGAAATGGGTAGGTGGTAGCAACAATCACTGCCTTTGTCCCCTCTGTGGTTGCGCCGCGATTTGTGGCTACTAGTGCTTTTCTTTTTCAAAAAAAAATATGAAGCTTTAGTAAATTGTATTGGTTCATTCTTTGTATTATAAACAACATCATAGAAGCAACGAATCCTGAAGGCGAAAAATATCGTGACCTACTTAACCTGTTTTTTAGTCGTATTCCAGAATTCTAGGAAAACACTGAAAAGAGGACTATATCTATACCTAATATGATTCAGAACACCTTCCCATAAAGAGTGCTAATTCATAAAATTCTGAGCTCATAGTAGTAATAACTCATTTTGCTGATGTCCACGTAATCTATCCCATGCGAGAAAATGGAAAAAAAATGAGCCTGAATGTTTAATAATTGTGAAATTAAGGTTGTTTACGCAGTTGAATCTTGTTAAAATATGCGACTTTCAAAAGGACCTTAACACCAAAGCTCGCAACACCCAAAAATGAAATAAATAAAAACTAAAGAAAGTCAGAAAAAAATCAAAAACCTCAGAAAAAAAAATCAAAAAAATCAGAAAAATCAAAAAAATCTGATTTTAGCTGTTTCCCCCTTGATTTTTTTCCTACAGTTGTAATAGTAAAAAATCGTAGAAAAATGCGAAGTAAATAGGGTTTAATCTCCTAACGACATGGTATATAGATCATCAATATTTATTTCATATCGCTGCAAGTGAGAGAAAGATGTACTTGCTGATTTTCTTAGCATACTTTCGATCTATAATAGAATATTCTAATAAAATCCAAAAAAACATAAATTAATAATTTTTTGAAAATAAACATCAATTTATTCATCATCACTACTGCTACTACAATTTTCTTCGTCCAGACTGACATCAGATTCATCATCGGTATCTAATAATTTTGTTTCAAATGATTCAACATAATGATCAGTTGCTTTGAAGGTCGCTTCGTACGATTTTGTTATATTAATAAATCCAGTTAATGTAGGTTCATCACAAGCAGCTAACCAACTTGCAACTAATTAACGAATATCTTGTAGTTTAAATGAGGTATTTTGATGTCGGATGGAAGTTTTCAAACCTGAAAGTAAATAAACATAATAAAGAATATCCTTTGTATCGCAATGCATGTGTTTTCGATGCGCCGTTTGAATTAATTTTAAAAAAATGCTGAAAAATACTTACAGCCTCACGCTATTTCAATCGGATTAAGCATATAGTGTTTTATCGGCAATCGTATAATTTCTACATCAAACAGTGCAGCTGCTTCACCAACAAGATATTGTTTTGGTGAAGCATTGGTACGACATAATTCAAGAAATTCTGCTGTGTACTCTTATTTCTATGTTATTGAGGTTTTTTGCTCGTTCAATCTTCTCCCCTTACTATGTTCTTTTAGTTAATGTTACGTCTTGTTGCCATGAGGAAAGAAATTCAGAAAAAGATTAAAGTTTGTCTATATCTTTCTTCTAGTTCTCTCTTTGTACTCTTGAACTTTTTCTATCATAATTTCTGGTAGAATATTAATCTCAATATGAAAGCCTTGTCAGAAGCATTTGACTGGAGATCACACTAACTGCTCTAACGTTATGATAACCCTGTATAAATCGATACGAAAGTCCTGTAAAGAAGACATTCAAAAACAGGGCTTTCGTAATGCACCGTTACGAATCATTACATTCCTTTTGAAAGTTGTATAGGAAATTTTAATTGCTGAACGAAAATATTTCCTAGGATGCCAAGCGTTCGAAGAAAATTAAGTCAACTATTTTGTGATAAATTTTCATAGAATATTCGATGTTAGTAGTTGAAAACTATATTATGTTAAAATTTTTAAAGACACCGAAATAATTCGTCTTTCCGTAGATTCTCAATGAAAAACAAATTCTTAATTCTGCATTGATGACAAAAACTCAGTGACAAAATCTAACAGGGATAGACTATGCAGATCTTATTGTCCTCTGAAAAGTTTTCCGACAGGGATGATTGCTAATCACTTAATAGCTCTATATTTCCATAGATGGAACAATAATTTCGGAAAGAAAATATTCTGAATGTCGGGGGCAATAAATTCTTATTGCCCCCACGAAAATTTTTCAAGGGGGGGGGGCAATTGCCCCATCTCGCCCCCTAGCTAGCCCACCGATGCACATCTCCAACTGTGATATTTTTGTAAAGTTCTCGCAAAGAGAATTTTCGTATTTGAAACCCTTCAGTTTTAATAAAAGTCCCCAGTGTGGCCGATTTCGTCAGTAAAAGCTCTGAGGAACTCGTGAATTTCGTGGACAATACTCTTCTCTCCAAATAGATTGTAAGAAAATTTCATAAGATTTTACGGATTTTGGTCAACTTTGAACACTCCCAATCCCATGAAAAAATTTTTTATTCAGTATGTACAACGCTTGATGGGACGTTGCCCCCTCTGTAATTTTTCCTGGTTACGCCACTAGATGAGAGTGCACTGAAACATTGATACAGCTAATAAGCCGCAATAAATCCTCTGTAAAACATAAATCCTAAAACAATAAATTCCAGTAGTCCCTCAATTTTCGTCTCTATTAATTTTCGTATCAAGCAGTTTTTGTTCGATTATTTTTCATTCGAGTAATTTTCGTAGTCCGTGAGGCCCGACATTGTTCTATACGACAGGAACATTAACGGGCGGTTTTGATACACAGTATTATTCTGTACTAACTTTCTCGCATGTCTTTTTATTTTTCGATCAAATGCAACTAAATTCTTTTCATCATTGAATCGTCTAATACAAAAATAATAATTATTCAATGGAATTAATTTTCGAGGATAACAAACATCAATTTGTTTGAATATCAAATCGTTGAACACGATGATTGCCTGCGTCAACGACATAAAGATTACCATATTGATCGAATGACAAACTTATCGGACGATTTAGTTGGTTTGCTTCTTGTCCTTGACCATTTCCACCAAGAATGACATTTCCCTCTGTAGCTCCATTCTCCCAACGCACTACACGATGATTTTTCGAGTCTACCACATAGACTCTCCCCAACGGATCTACAGCCACCCCCTGAGGACAAGACAATTGTGTTAAAGCATTTCCTTGACCTTGACCACCAGCGACAAAAATGCCTTCCTTCGCATCTTTAATCCATTTCATTACACGATGATTTTCACTGTCAGATACGAACAGTGAATCGTATTGATCAATTACCACGTAGAGAGGAGCATTGAGTTGATTGACACGAATACCTTTTCCATTACCACCCGCCACTACTGTTCCTTCAGTTCCTCCCAGTCGATATCGTCTCACTTCATTTTGTCTATCATCAGATATGTAGAGAAATCTCTGATTGTCCATTTTCAATCCAAAACAGTCAATATTTGAGATAAGTACTTCTCCGTTTGTGTCATTACGCCGAGACCAACGGATTACGCGTCGATTGCCATAATCGCAGATAATCAAACTATCTGTCTCTTTATCAACAATTACATCTGTTGGATAATGCAACTGATCATTTCGATTTCCAGCTCCATTTCCACCAGCTACGACTTCACCCTTCGTTGCATCACATTTCCATGCCATAATACGATTGTTCCATCTATCAGCAATATAAACGGTTTGATTTTCATCCACAAATAAACCTCGAGGATTATAGAGTTGATTCAATCCATTACCATGACCATTGTCTCCAACAATGGTGACACCATTTTGACTCCATTTACTATTGATGCAGATGCCAGTGGAAGATGGAACTAAAATGAAAAGATCAAAAAAAAATGATCTTCACATGTAAACTCCAAATCTGAAGTTCATTTTTAAGTATTTACCATCGATAGACTCTTTCAAAACTATACATCGTTAATAGCTGATGACCCAATTAGTTCTCAACTCATTAGCACTAGCCTAGTTATTATCTAGATAATGGTCATACTCTCTAAAAAAAGTATCCATTTTCTAGTAAACCCCAAAAGAAAGGATACCGGAGGACATCAAAAACAACTTTTCGTAGTCTATTGGGAGAGAAATATCAAAGGTAACTTTTGATGGGTGCCTGCTGATACTGAGGATAAATCTTCCAATAGGTTCCGAACAGTTATCCTTGGTACTCCTCAATTCACCTCACAAAGTTACTGATGGAACTCAATAGACTTCAAAAAGATTAGCTAATTATTATTGATGGAAAGGTATTATTGGCTATATATTAGAAAACATGAATCGAGTTGATTGGTAAAATATGGACGTTACTTTCATACTTTCTTTTAACCATATGAAAGAGAGATGTATCATGAAACAAGAAATGAACAGAACTTAGCTTTGTATTTGACGTGTTACTAGAATCTTGCAAGACAGTCCTCCGGAAAGTCCTGGTCTCTACACATTGCTTCATAAATCGTCACTAAGAAAATTCCATCTCAAGTGAACGTAACTTGAAGTCGAACTCATTAGTGATAAAAATCGAGATAAATAGCAATCAAGTAAAAATGTAACTCACTATCTATTGAATCGATATCTGATGGTGTTACACTTGAAAGTGGTTCTTGCGTTTTAGATGGCACCAGATGTATATCTCTTTTGCGCAATGCACTTATAACATAAGGTGTTTGTTCTTCGTTTGTTTCAATGGTCACGCCATTAGTGACATCTCTCATCAACATGGTAATATCTTCACCTGGCTTGGTAATGTGTTTCAAGAGATGATAGGCAAAAACTCCATTACGTCCGTTTGATGATGTATCTGCAGCCGTTTTACCAGGAGCACAAGCAAAAGTAATTAATGAATCAGATAGCGCAAACATTGGAGCCATTCCTCTTGGTGAATCAATCATAGATCTGCTTCTAACCATACTCGGTAACCAATATATTCGACAACAATCGAGGAGATAGATAATGACAAACGGATTTTTCGCAGACATTAGTTGAAGAACTTGTTGTATATTTGTGGCTCGATGTTTCAAATCGTCGGCACTTGGTATTCGATCTTCATCGCATGGAATCAAATAATTCTGATCTTTCCATTGTGTACCATGACCAGCAAAGAAGAAGAGGACAATGTCACCTCTTTCAATAGAATTGGTAAAATCTTCTATTGCTTTAGCCATATCTTCATAATTAAGATCTGTTTTTGTTGTCACATTAAATCCAATTTTTTCGATTTCATCGCTCAAGTCAGTTGCATCATAAACACAGTTAAATAGTGGAGATATGTTATACTTATTATTTCCAATCACAAGAGCAATCTTTCGTGGTTCAACGATGATGGTATCTGTTTCTGCTGAAGTCATTCTATGGGTTGATGTTGGTCTAAAGAAAACAAAACTAATTAATTCCGCTCAGATTCCTAACGATATATACTAAAAAGATAGTATCAGCATAACCTGTTGATAGTATTAGTGGGGTACATGTATACAATATGATATGGCTTCCAAGCTATTGTCCTATTTTTATAAAAAAAATCCATGTAAAATGATCTCATTTTTCAAGTGACTATTTCTTTGGCAGAAGTGACTTTAGTCAAGTTCTCACATATGAGAAACTCGGACACCAAGCTAATCAAAACAGTTGTTAAAAATCAATGAACAAGAATATTTTAAGATCAAAAAATGGTGAAGTCAAATGCACGAAAGATGTTAGAACTGCATTTCAAGTATCAACAGAAGAGAATGTTTGTCAGCAAGTGTAGTTTCGACGTATCGATAGCTGACAACAGAACATCAAATGTAAAAATGCTTATCTCACCTGTGCAATCTCTTGTTCTATGTGATTGCGAACAGCAAGCAAACGGCTTTTCGTTCGCCAGTGATAAGAAAGGCTTCGACTTTGCACAACTTCGTTTCAACCTTGTAGAACCAACCGAGATAGAGATTGCCTTGTAGAATATCACACCATTGACGAACGATTCTCAAGTTGTGTAATTTCAAGATAGTTGATAACTTCCAGACAAACTTTTAGTTTTTGTCGAGTCTGGAACCATGGCCAGATTTAACTTAAGTTTGAATAGAGAAG
This sequence comes from Macrotrachela quadricornifera, assembly GCA_022393335.1. Classification (NCBI taxonomy): domain Eukaryota; kingdom Metazoa; phylum Rotifera; class Eurotatoria; order Philodinida; family Philodinidae; genus Macrotrachela; species Macrotrachela quadricornifera. The sequence goes on from JAJEKB010019413.1 coordinate 28,055, forward strand.
ATCTAAAGTCACTCTATAGGGAACCTCGACAAGTGTTAATCTCGGATTCAAAGGAAAGTTACACTAGTCGATAGAGCTCGGCGAGCTGATCATAGTGGTAACAGTCATTTTTCCTCATAGAACTTTCCTATAGAGTTCTGAGGTCATATATACTTCAAAAAACATAGTCTACAGAAACGGACTGAGTTCATTTATTATAGAAAGGTTCATAACTAAGGCAGTCAAAAAAGCCAAATTGATGCGTTTTAACAGTCGCAAATTTTTCAAACTCCCTTACAGTTATGAATGTGTAGATTAATGTGCATAGCGACTAATTTTCGTATCAATCATTTTTCATTCAAATAATTTTCGTAGACCCAATATGATTAATAGAATAAGAATGACTGAACTCATACTGGTTGCCTGAAGACAAAGGATTTAATGATCATATTTGTTTCAAGGAAAAATTATGCAACCATTCTTAATAATGTTTAAAGTCGTTGTCAAGTACATATTTATTAAAGCAACAGATGAAATCGATGTTTTCACATATAGTAAGAATGCTTTTTTTATTTGTTGTTTTAATTAGTTTTCGCTTGTTTATACCTTCTAAAATGAAACATGAATTTGTTACTCACGCGATTTATATCCCTTAAATACTATCTTTTTCATCTAGTAAGTATTTATTCATTAAAATATTTAGTGATATTTAACAGCAAAAACTAGGGAATAAAGCACAAGAAAAAAACTAATATTTAGTTGAATGCATCTATGATCATATATGTAATGTACAAAAACATGAAAGTTATCATTCGAAGATTACGGTTATAACAACAAGCAAAAAAATAAAGAATGGTTTTTTTTAGTAAAGATCTGTATATTGTGCATTGCATGTTTCTAAAGCTGGTAATTTATCCTAAAATAATTCAATGATTGTATTTTAATAAAACGTTTAGATTTGAAAATTTATGAATGTACCAATTCTTGATTTTTCACATTAAAGATAACTCTGTCAGATGAAATAGCTTTATTTCATAGAATACGATTAAAATGTGGAAAACTTGTTTGTTATTTACTGTTCTAAGTATTATAGAGGAATGATCTTTAATGCAGGAAAAAAAATCCTGAATTGGTGCATTTCTATTCAAATCAATACTTTTAAAGTTTGAATTGCTAATTCCGTTACATGTGTTGAAGTAAAATTAAGAGATCGTAAAGTTTTCATATCTAAATATTCAATGAAACAGCATAAAAAATCTAACAAATAGAAATGAATAATCATACATGACAAATAAATAAGACCTTTATCTGTTACTAGTGTTTCACTTAAATTAATCATTTCTAATTGTTTTAAATCTTCACAGATTAATTCTAAGCCAGCATCACCAAACTAAAATAAAATAAATTAATATTCAATAGGAGTAGTTTTCAATTAAAATTTTTATTATCTAATTTACATGAGTTGACGATAAATCTAAATTTTTTAATGCTGGTAATTTAATTAAATGTTCGGCACAAGCATTTGTAATATTTGTAAATGCTAAACTTAAATAATGAAGATTACCAAATGGACCTGTAGATAATAATTCAGCTAAATCTTTATCATTTGAACATGATGGCAATGTTAAACATGTTAGTCCACGTTTTTCTTGAAGTTCTTCTAATTTTCTCTGTCTTTGACATAATCTTGTGTACATTTTAAACCCATTTGATGTCGATTTCAGTGTTGATATTAATTCTAGTTTTGTATCACAATTTTCAATTGCATTCAATTCAAGCATTGTACATAAAGTCTAAATGATTGCTTTTTCTTATTTTTTTCAAAATATTAACAAATTGATTACTTACATTTAATGAACTTTCATTTTCACGTAATGCAAATCTCATTAAAAATGGTAAGATTTTGTTAATATTCAATAATAAGGTTTTTCTTCGACACCAATAACATGAATTTAATTTATTGAGCTAGAAATATAAAAAAAACGAATGAAAGAAAATATTCTTTTCTATTAAAAAGTTTTCATTTACTATTATGGAAATTATTTCATCATCATCATCATAAACAATGTTATTCAAATCGAATATTTCGAACCCATGAAAATTATCAAAATAAATACGTAATACTGTTCGATGAACTTGACATCGTGTATCTTCAGTAATATTTTTAATGATATTCTTGAATATTCTATTTTAAATAGGCATAAATATCATGAGCAAATATTTTATTTAAAAGAAAAAATTTTACTGAGTAAAAGGACCATATATTATTGCATCATTTGGAAAACAATTGAATTGTAGAGCCGAACCAAGAGAATGTCGCCAATCATCAAATGTCGATCTACATTAATAAAAACATAGTGTGTGTCTGTCTGTTACCGGGTCAAAAAAACATGGTTGTAGCTCGAACTCTAGAGCAAAAAATAGGTTTGGCTATCTTCTTCTATATAATAATGTGGAGTGTCTCCGTGTGTGTTACTAGATTAAAGGAACAGGAATGATGGTAGAGATGAGATCAAAGGAGCATATCATTGTTCTCAAAGAAATTTTTTATTTGTTACCTTTAAATAAATTGAATATCATGAGATAACCTTTGTTTCAGAACAGAGATATAATTGTAAAAGTATCTTTAAGAATCCTCTCGCTATCAGAATAGATTTTCTTCACATAGATGCTCTGTTTAACTTACATTGTTTCCAAGATTTTTGTATAACATATTAATTTAATTTCAGTTTTTTCTTTATAAATTCTATAAATTCCCTTATCTTTAGAATGAAGTCTATTTAATAAAAATGAAAATAATATACGTATATAGATAAGTTATATAATGAGAAAAAAGAAAATCAAATATTTACTTTTTTTCATCTTCAAAAAAATGATTAATACCAGCGAGACACAAAGAAATCAATCTTGAAGGAATATGTGTAAATGGACAGATTATTGTTAGACCATGCATACTATGATAAATAATTTTCAAAAAATACTCATAGAAATATAAATAATTCATTACCGTTTGATAAAATCTTCTACAACACGAAAATCATTATATTGAGAATAAAGTGTCACTAAATATTCTTGAACAAATCTGCTCATTTGTGTCCATTTACCATAATCCTTTAAACAAAAAATAAATTTAACTCATCTTGATCGAGATATTTCACTATTTTATATTTTAAAATTTTTTCAATTGTCCATGCAAACATTTCAATTAAAATTTGCGAGTTTGAACTGTCACGACAATACTAAATTTCCAAAACAAAAAAAAACCCTTTTTTAAAGAATAAATCATGTATGTATTTATATTCATACTTGAATGAAAAAATCATACATTTCTAATGATGAATAATTTTTTTCAAGTAATGGTGACAGTTTTTCAATAACATCACGCAACAAATACGATGAATTAAACTGTTCCTATTCAAAAACAAATACCAAATATATGTTTACTTAAAATACAAAGCAAAAGAATATTTCCTATTTTACTAATTTGATCTTCAAAATTTCTCACCGATTTTGTCTGTACAAAAGCCTTGATAGCAATAATTTTCAGTATTTAAATCTTGAAAAAATTTTACTGTCGAAAATCAATTTCAAAAACTTTTATCTCTTTTTCTTCTTACTTGTTGAAGAATTTCAGATATAATTTCAAGTGGAAAACGATGGATTTCAACATCTTCTATTGGTATTTTCATTGTGAAATCGATTATATTCTAATTATAAGAAAGGAAAAAAGCAACGTATATCCGACATTATAGAATATAAATTACCATAATTTCTTTTGATACTACTTCTGCATTATTAGTTGAATGTAAAATACGTTTAAATTGAAACTTATTTAACTATTGAAAGAAAAAATAGTTTGTGAATAAAACAAATTTTAAAATGATATTCATAATAAATTACTTTCCATTGTATTGAATAGAATAACTGGTCTCTTAAATCATGTGTATTAACCTAAAACCAGAAAACAAAAATAGATTTTCTATTTATTCCGATTTGTCTTACTCGTAAAAGATAAATACAAGTATTCGTTACAATTCCTATACGAAATGGATGATGCCAACTAACTATTTTGAATTTTGACCACACTGATATATCTTCAATCGTTGAATAACCTATCAACCCATCCGTATATTCTTTATTCTATAGAATAATCAATAAAAAAATTTCATGAGATAAATATATATACAATTATAAAAAAAATTAACTGTTGTAGAAATAATTTCACTTTGTTCAAGACTAATATGATGATCTTGCCACTGACGAAAACAACATGAAAAACGTATTTTATCTATGATACTTTTTTCATGAGGTATACGACACACTTGGACATTGGTATAAGTTAACAATTTATAACGTTGTTGAACACGGCAAACAGCATCAAGCATACTATGTGTACTAGCTCTAATTGCACTTATAGTAGTTGGGGTGCAATTGGGTGATGAGGCCAAATTTATACTCTCGTTGTATCCCAATGAAAAACAGTGTCCATGATTATCTCCAGTGATTAAAGAACCAGAATTACTTGCATCACTTTTAGATGAACATCTTAGTACCTTTTCCATTCTATTATTAGTTCTTCTTAGAAATACTTAACCTGCCTACACGCTAACTTTATCTAAAACAAACCTGGGAAATGCAAATAGGTATAGGTGTGAATGTGATTAGGAAGAATTTTATATATATATCAAGCTTCAAGTTGAAACTCTATGGAGTGATGGACAGATTATGTGTCTGCACTCAAGTGCATAATTTTCTTGATCATAGTGAAAGAAAGATATTGGGAGATCGAAGCGTAGTTTGAAGGCCTTGACTTTCAAGGAATACGCATAATCTTGTGAGTGTTGTGAGTTTTTAATATATAATGGAAGTAGCTGATTTTTGTTTTTGGTCAATTCGTAAGATTGTATCAATGAGTAAGCGGGATCCAATAGTACAAACCATGAATAGCATAGCACAAGGAAATGCATAAAAGATTGGTCATTGAACGTGGTGCTCTATTATCTGTGCGAATGGGAAGCTAATTTGGGCTACAGACATAAAACACAGCTAAATATCAATATACTATAAGCTGAATATGGTCAATATTCCGAATTATATATCTAAGAAAAAGCTTAATATGTATAGAAAGTACTCAGTTTTTTCAGACAAGTCAGAAGGCCACACATGGGACCTCTTGCGAATATGTCAAGCATAATTCGAACGAAGAGGATACAAATCGATAATAAAAAATCCTGCTAACTCTTTCGGTAGCAAAATGTCAAACTTATCCAGAGAGGTAAAAATTTACTACATCTTTTTCACACTGCACACTGCCTCATTCGCTGCATTATATCAAACAAATGACTTCTACACTTTAATTAAAAAACAAATATTATTTTAATAATTCCATATATATATATATATCAACAGAAATGCAACATGCGTATCATCTATTCGATATAACAACTAGCTCCCAACATTTGACCCCTTGACACATAATTGAGAGGCACCTTATTCAACTGAATAACTCGTCTGTAGAGTAACCTTAGTTACCTTTTACACAAGGAATACGATACTGTATTTCTAATAAGCTCTTCAAGCCACAAGCCATTCAATAAAACTTGAGATCGTCTATTGATTGGTATATCATTCGTCCTGACTTATGTCTTTCAATGTATGGGCATGGCGAATACCTATCGGAAATGCTAACTATTCCAATATTTTCCAAAGTTTTACGTATAAAAGTGATATTACATCTATGATGAGGTATGCAAGCCATATACGGTTTGAGAGAGCATAATAGTATGTATCAATGTGTGTGGTTCTAGTGGGTGACTTGAGCTGTCGGGCGAATCAGCATGAGTATTACTAATGAAAACAGAATTTGGCAGGATTTTGGCCCTTGTAAATACTTATAAGAGACTTATGTAGTGAGACAAATCCCCATAAATTTGATAAAGAACACCAGTGATGTTCTATGGATCTTTTGGATGATTCTGATTATTTTCAGGTTCGATTAGAGTTCTTTTAATGAGTGTTTAGTATCATTGGATAGAGCTCGTTGAGATATAGATGACTTACTACTTATCTTTTGTGACTTAGACGCTGAAGCGAATCGTTATGGAAAATACTCGAATCGGCTGCTAACTTTCCTTGCAAGAAGATATGTACTTCTGTAAGTTAGTTCATATATGTATATATAACAGCAAAGTTAATAAGCGTTGTCAGACAATCCGTGCATTTTTGTAAAAATCCCTAATCCAATAAAAAATAGGAAAATTTTGTGTAAATATTTTGTTAAAACTTGCGTGACATTTCTGATATTTACTATAATATATGGAAAAAAGGAGAAAATTAATAAAAACGATTAAACTTGATTAATATTTATTTTATTCAGAAAAAAAGAGAAAGTTGGCTGAAGAATAAAGAGTTACGTCTGTTTTCATACGAGAAAACATGTATTTATAACAATACAGATTTTGTTTTTCCTTATGACGATGTTGAAGCATAGTTTTATACGGAAAGAAAATAGCTGTCATTCTAAAAAAAACAGTTGAAATTGCGTCATAATCATGAAAAGTTATGTACATATTTAACGTGCTACATTTTTTGCACAAACAAAATATGTTGTCAACGCCTAAAATGACATTGTGGTTCAATAAAGTCCAATAAGCTCTGTAAGAAGATGATGGCATACGCTTGTCTAGAAAATCCGTGCAGCTCATATAAATGATTGGAAATAACATTATTCCAAAATAGATTAAGTAATGAATTTGATACTAGATGAGAGTTCATCAAAACCAAGATTTATTGGCAGTAAATAGTGAATGTTATTATTGAAACGTTTTAGTATCGAACTTAAGAAAGTTTTGAAAATGCGACACTTTCTTTAGGTAGAAAAAAGCTAGTTTCATGGAAGAATCAAATGTTCTTTCATCTGCATAAAAAAATGAATTTTTCAATATTTTTTAGGTAGATCTTTCACTGTTTTATCCAAAAAAAGAGGCTTAAAAAATTTACTTTATACAATTTTGTAGAGCTGGACGAGCTCTATCAAACCATGTAAAAATGTTTATTTCATATTGAAGTTACCGGCACTTTATTTTTCTGTCTAAAAGAAGTGTCACATTTTCAAGACTTTCTTAGATTTGATACTAAAACGTTTTAATAACACTGACTATTTACTATCAATAAATCTTGATTTTGGTGAGCTTTCATTCGGTATCAAATTGAATACTTAATCTATTTTGAAATAATGATATTTGCAAACATCTATATGAGTTGCACGGATTTTCACGACAATCGTATAAATATATCATTGATCGGAACAATAACAAAAGGTAGAAAGGAACATATAATCAATGTATTGGTATTGATAGTTTATCCATTAATATCTTCACGTAGATGTCAGTTCCATTAAGTGTATTTAATTATGCTTTCTATAATACATTGTACTCGATCTTTATGCTTCGTAGAAGTGTGACAATTAAAATAAGACATAATAAAGAGAACTTTTCAGTTTATTTTCAAATTTATTTAAAGCCTTGATGCAAAAGTTCATGTTATATGATTGTAATTGGCAGATTGGGTCGGAGTTTTCTTAAAAACCTGCGAAAAGTGAAGAAGACATGCAGTGAGAAAAACACCAATGGTGATGAAAAATGAACCTGCAAGGAAAATATAGAAAAGTTCAAAGTCATGTAAAATGAAATAGGACACTAACACAGTAAAAGCAAGTATGAGACAGTTGGCTAAAGAATAGAGAATTTCGTCCTTGAATTTCAACACTGCAATATAAACAAAATTGGTAGTTTCTTGCAAAACGACGATTATCTGATGAGAAGTGTGTAGTTTTGGAAAAATCCTCTAGCCACGACAGATTTTCCATCGACGATAGACACAAATAGAAGTCCAACTATTATCTGGAACAGATCAAACTTGATGTTTTTCATCCAAATAGACTGGTTACCCATGTGCACATATTTTTCTAAGAAAATTAATGCAAGACTATTTGCTACCGCTCCAAGACAAACTATAGTAAAACCCAACAATTCTTCAAAGGACAATAATACTCGAATAAGAGCGAGACCAATTATCAAAATTACACAAGAAATGCCTCGAAGAAGATTTGGTCTGTATCCTAAGGTGCACAAACTCAAAAAACAACCTACCAGTTGTATGTGTAGGATAATGCTGTATGATGGTGCTTTCAGATATGAAAAGACGATAAGGTTAAAATTATTTTGAATAGTGTATAAACAGCATGGAATGATCATTCTTAATATATTGCCAGGCTTTGAAATTAACTGATTATGTAAAACGTTAATCAGTAGTTCTATCAAACGATTAGCGTTTTGCCATTCGAGAAGAAGACAAACGAACACTCTGAGCAGTCCCGACATAATAATAGTTATTGACAGAAAAAAAAATTTAGTATCTCGATTTATTCTTGAATAACGTGTGAGAAGAACCAACAATATTGATCAGTACACCAATTCTTCTTGACATAATCACATGATGCGACATAGTATGTCTTACAATGCGATTAAGTTAAATAGAAAAGAAGTAAAAACTGTTATCGTCGCCAAGGGCGGCGGAACGTTTTCAAATCAGGTAAGGCTCAGTATAAGATAGTTGGTTACTCTACAAAACTTTTACATATTACCTTGAAATAGAGTAAAATAGATTTAAATAGTAAATCGTTTTTGATTATTTAATTATTTTGGTATTGTAAAAAATACTGTGCTGGTTTCCTCTATTGTTGATGACAAGGACTTGTTAATCTTTACCAAGTATAAAAATTTCATAGCAAAAAAATCATTTTTTTTTTGTGTAACTTGTTTTTTTGAACGACATACATGTTTAATGATAATCACAAGAAATATAAAAGAATATAGGGAAAAATTATCTAAACAAGTGCTGTCTAAAATCAAATATGGCTCGATGGTAATTTTGACTACAGTACGACGATTAGGACACGCTCGTCTTTCTTTTTTTAACTTTCGGCAAAAATGTCGAACATCACCTCTATTTTGGGATATTCGCTATGTTTTTTATCGTTTTGGTCTCATGTTTTCCAACCATTACGCTTTTCTCTGGTTTTTAAGGTTTAAATATCGCTTTGTAGCTAAAATTTTTAATGATTTTATGATAGAATCTGACTATCTGTATAAATATAACCCAAAAAGCTTCATTTACATGTTCTACCGAGAATTTCATATTGTAAACCGTGATATTCGATACTGCACTTTCGCCTTTTTTTGTCTAGACTAAAAGTATGTTTTGTAAAGACTTCGGCACCAATCCTTGAAAAACGAATCATCATCAAATGTTGAAAACTAACGAAAATAAATGAATTCATCGCTACAGTCATTTAGTCTAAGATACCATTAGCTTTACTACCTTAATTTGGGACTTTTAAATTGAATGAAAAGAATAAATAGTAAACAATCTTTATTAAAAGTCATTTCGATATTAAATCTATCTCTGAATATGATCAATTTCTTCTGAAAAAATATTAATTTTTGAAATCATTCAAAACTTCAATTTGTACAAATTGAAGTGTAAAATAAGTTAACATGGAAAATAGTAGCATATTAATGCATATATGTCTAGATAAATTTTGTTAAGCAGGATATCCTTTCGTAGTCCATTCAATTTTATGTTGTCATTCAGATTTGAGGGTTAATAAGTGGCTCTTTATGTGTCGAGCAATATTACAGTGTAATAAGTTTGAAAAAAAAATAGTATAATGGATTTCTCCAGTTCTTATGAGGCGGCCGCCCGAAAACCGGTCGCTCCGCATCTCGTTGAAAAAGAAACACAGGCAGCCGCTCCGCCGCCTATGAGCGTTTGAATATGATTAGTTTTGGTACTTATTGATCGTATAGTTCCACGTTTGGTCTAGCACGTATATCATTTTGTGTAAACAAGATGAAAGGTATCGCTATCAACCATAAAGATATAGTTAGTGGACTTGCTGTTTTCTAGTTTCTTAGTTTTCTTTGTCACAATAGATAAAAAGAAATTTAAAGCTTGAATCTTTGCGCAAAAATAAAATCCATATGATAGAATAAGTCTAAACCGTTATGTGATTAAATATCGAATTCATAATTCAGGCGAGGCTGAGCCTCTACACGCCAAAAACAGGTGAGGCTCAAGCCTCACGAGTCTCTACGATCCGCCGTCTATGATCATCACCACACATTTCTTTATTTTTCTTCCTTTCTTTTCTGCATACCTGAGTCATAAGTATGATTGATCTTGTGACGTTAAATAAATAGCAGCGAAGCATGTGCTGAAAATATATTACACTTTCTTTAAAATCTAACGAAATATTCGTCTCTTACGATTACGAGAAAAATAACCCAAAAAAAGAGATGTGTAATGGTGGCGCTTTGCATCCAATTTTTCAATTACTTACTTTGTTCTATTAGAAAAGCAAAATATACTAAAAGATGCAGCATGAAAAGCCGTACAATTTAGACGACATTGCTTGTCTTCTAGTTGCGCTTCTCGGTTTCAAAACAGACAAATTTTTGAATGATCAGATTTCGCCCATGGGAAAATGATGTATTTTTTCGGTATAAGATGAATTCGTTCCTTTCATATTTCATCTTTGCACAATTGTTCTTTTATAAATTGTAGAGCTTTTCACGCTGCAATCTTTTGGTATATTTTCTTTTTTTAATACAGTGGATTGATAACAAATGGGATCCAAAGCGTGGCCATTAATGATGCTCAATCCTTTACGTTTTACAGCCTTTTCTACGTCTTTGATTTTTATCTTTTTCAAATATATTTGAAACAGTTTTTCGACCTAGTCATATATGGTTTTGTAGAGAATTTCAAGCGCTATCTTTTAATACAAAAAAAGTATTTTAATCAAAGGAATAATAATGAAGAAATGTTCAAAATACTGAGAGGCTCATTATTTCTGGAGTACCCGTTATCAATGAATTCAGTTTGATTGTCACATATGGCTCCTATCAATAATCTTTCAAATCATATTGTACGATGTCTGAGAGAGACTTTAATACCTGTATGATTCTATAACAATAATAAAAGTGCGATTACTTACCGATTACGTTCAACTGATGATTCATGTACCATTGCTTTCTGAGCATCTTTAACCCTTTCATGGCAATTCGGTTTTCATAAAAAATAGTTGTAAAATCTTTATTTTTTACGTGTATTAACTCTTAACAAATGTATTCTTTGTTCTTTTCATTATGTGCACTTATTTCTTATTCTTTTTGCTTTTGATTTATGTCCATCTTTCTTGTAACATTCGGAAGGACTCTCGATTTATTTTTGTTTTGTTTGCATCATAACATAGAGAATTCTATTTTCACGTCGATTTTAATACTTACTGAAGTTTGTTTCTCCCTTTTTCTTATATGTTTGACGGAGTGAGAATGAGATAAAGCAGCAAAGATTCAGTCTAGTTTCTGTTTTCTTTACACAACATTATTTTTTTTCTCTTGCTCTGCATTTATATGGAAAAGATAGTAACTTGCGAAGTGATATGAGTAATTTGAATCTTCAAGCTCTGAGGAAGAGTAAATAAAAGCCACAAAAGTACAGCTGCCCCTCAATTACAATGAAGGAAAACAAGATATGGATTTATCTGATCCGTTATCAACACATTATAGATGCCTCAGACGAGCTATAAAATGATATGAAAAAGTGGTTTTTGAATTTATGTTTGGGATGGCAAAATTAAATGTCTAATGCATTTACAAGGAAAATTATAATACAAGATGTATGATCATGCTACAGCTTGGTGGGCCATTGGAAATGTAAAATCTGGTCAGAGACAACAGTCAATAAGTCAAACAAAGTGCAAATTCTTTGATCAGAAGCTTGAAGAAATGAATGAATCTGCGCACAATATTCACAGCTCTGCACTGGTTGCTGTGAAAAATCATGAAACAACAATCAAGGGAGGTGAACTATGTGTCAACAAAAAATACAGGAGGCAGAGTAAATGACACATCATGATTAATCTTCTGCCTAAGAAAGAAAGAAAAAGAAAGTACTTTTCTGTACAGTTTCTTCTTAAAATATACCGTGACTCATCGGTGGGTCACATCGCCGTGAAAGGGTTAAGATAGATTTGTGAATAGTAGAGTCCAATAATTGAATAAATTCATTTTGTGAATCATGATGAAGATAACTATTGTAAATTAATAAATATTTGAATGAAATTTAGAGAAGGTAACACCACATTGCCCTTACACGATATGGTCGCAAGCTGACGTCTTTGAACCACTGATCGAGCACTGGATCACATCGACGCATCATATTAACAGCTACAATAAAGTTTCCTAGAATGAAATGAGTTTTTTAAAATATGTAATTGTCTGAAACTGTTTTTTTACACTATATCTTCTGCATTTCCCTTTCCCTGGAATGTCAATGATTATGTACTAAGAAATCGAGCAACATCAAGTCAAAGTTGATTCTTTTTTGGACTGAAATTTAATAATCGATTTTCAGCAGTAATATATGCAGTACGTGTGGAATGTTTCACTAATTTTCTATTTGAACCTAAATAGAAAGAGTAAAAACTGATACTTAGTGGGATTTCAGGTTACTCTCGACTGAGGCCGTTCTTAATTGGTGAAAATTCGTCCCAGAACAAACTTTCCGAATTCGTCCTATCACTTTTGTCCCTAACTAATTAACGAAAAGATATTGATGAGATAATTTATTAATTAATATATCATTTGACAAATAGTTGAAAGAAAGACATCTGATCAATAGCACAAGAGAACATCAAATAAAAAAAAATATATTATTTAATCATATGTTTTATCTTCACAGTTTCTTCAAGCTTTATAGCAAGTTCCATATTAGAAAGATGACCATTTTCAAATTCGTTCAGATGAAATTCGAGCATGGAATCAATGTTTTCATTATTTTCTCTTCATTTATGTACATTGAACATGGACTCTTCAGCTCGATGGTGCTGAAATTTATGTTCATGACGTAAACATGTGATAATGTTAAATATGTGAGGATGGGTAGGAAAAATAGAATTCATATGTCGATTTAGCCCCTCAACATGGTTATTTGTTCGAGGTAATCGTTGAATCATTTCATTATAAAAATTCCAAGAATCCTGTAGAAAACAAGTAGAACTATAATCAGTATAATTCGATACGATACAAGCGTTTAATTCTATTTCACCAGTATGATCGGGAGTGTGATGATCCATCAAGTCGACCCACGTATTTTCAATATGTCCAGGAGGCATTAATGTTAAACCTAAAGCACCATTAAACCAATCACGTGCACTTTTACGTTGTTCATTAATGAAATTATTATCAGAACCAACAAAATATGAAGAAAGAGAAAAGAAGCATATATGTGAGCATATGTGCAGAACGAAAAGAAAAAAAGAATATGACGATAAGAACAGTAATATCTCGTATCCTAACACCGATAGACGGTGCACACACTCCTTTTACATATAGATAAAACAATTAAATCGATAATTCAGTACTAATTACAATCAGTTAAAGAGAAATTAAAATGGGACGAGTTCATTAGGGACGTATACGGTCCCAGTTGGGGCCGTCCGGGGATTTCTGTTTTAAATTTCTTCCCATACCAGTTATTTTAGACCACAACGACACAGCTTTTGAAGTCCAGTTTTTCTTGAGATCATTCACTATCTGGATCAAAGTTGGATAAGCGAGAGAAAAAATAAAAGACTATATCTTTCTTGATGCTGTATTCTAACAAAGGGTAATCTTTGTACTAGTTTCAAATAAATGAGCTTTGTTTGTTTTTTTTTAATTCACAAGTTTGAGAATCAGATAAATTTAAATCATGACAACGACTACAAGAAACCAAGTATCCTAATTTATCATCATTACATTTTCTATTGTCTGATAGATCTCGACTAATAAATTGGCTTTTCATTTTCATAATTGTAATACCACGATTTTTTTTAATAGAAGTTTGACTTAAATCGATTAAATGAGATTTCATTGATAACTCTTCGATAATAGTTGAAAAGAAAAAGATTAAATTAATTAAAATCATGTGATATTTCAGAAAAAAATTACCTTCAGATTCAGACAATGATGAAAGAGCATCCGTAACATTTTTGATTCAAGATGTGCTTGTTGATATTTCTTATTTCTTGTTGTTCGGTGCTCGATACTGTACATTATTTTCGTTAAAACTTTCACTTGCGACTTCAGCTGATAAAGGTTTTTCTTCTGTAGCCAATTCTGCAAGTAATTATTATCTGAATAATTTCTTTTCTCGCTCTTGTTGGACACTTTAACTTAATGAAGGATTGAATTGTAACTCACCTGATGAACTATTTTCGAGACAAATGACAAAGTGTCAAAGTGAAAGATAAGCGTATGCATTCTATTCTAACAACCAATCAAAGAGGGTTGTCATCTTTTCATTAGATTTTACTTAATTGTAATTTTTAATTGATATAAATGCATTATTCAATGAGATACATATATCAGTTTTTTTCTTTTCTTGCTTTTAATTCTTTTAGTTTCTTTGGATATAAGGCTACAAAATCTTTGTTTATTGGGAAAATGTATACCGCTCCAGATACACCCACTTTCGTAGCTGCTGAAGCCATCTGATGAGCTTTGTAGTCGAGACGAAATCTAGATCATTGCAGTTGTCCTCACACCTCTAATGTTATAACATTCCTGATAAGAACTAAATGACTATAGTAGCATTGCTCCATACCACATATTCATCCACACTCCCAGTGTAGCTGTTTATGAGACATAACATAATAAAAAGCGTCCTGTCTGCGAATTTATTGACTAAAACTGATATTTAATCAATGACTCAGCACAATGTCATGTAAATATATTAAAACTTATAAATTTATTTTTAAATACTTTTTACAAAAAAATGATAAGTATCAGCGCTATTACTGAATTTTATATTCAATGTTCTGAAACAGTTGTGGAAAAGTCATCATCTACTAAAACAATTATTGTTTCATCAAATCCATTAAATGAAGTCTTTAAAGCCGAATTATAGGCGCCCGTTTGCCCAATCTCAATATAATCATCTACTTTAATATCATCAGGCAACATAAATGGGCCCTTCATTGCATCGAGACTATCACAAGTTGGTCCATAAAATGTAAAGCTTTTTAGTTCATTTGCTGCTGTGCTCGTTGTTTCATTTCGGCGCACGAGACGTACTGGATAGCGCCAGTTCAGTGTTTTACCAGCATCAGCTAAATTTCCATAGGTTCCATCATTTATATAGAGTACGTCTCCTCTACGTGCTAACACTGTAACTACAAGTGAGCATCCTGCACAAACTAAAGCACGACCAGGCTCACACCAAAGTGCCGGTTTTTCCGGTAGCTTTAAATCTTCAATACCACGTTTGATAGCATGAATAAATAGGTCTCGAGATGGTAGTACACAATGTGGATACTGTGCAGGAAAACCACCACCAACATCGATAATATCAATTTTAACATTTGCTTCAGTGATAATACTTTTCACAAGGGCTAAAGCATTTTCATAAGACTCCGGGTTTAAACATTGTGAGCCTACATGAAAGCATATACCTAAATTTTTAACAACTGGTCTTGCTTGTCGTAAAATGTCGACGGCGTCAGTTGTGTTAACACCAAATTTATGTGACAGATCATGTAATGCAACATTTGCAGGTACTTTGATTCGAACCAGAAGACTAAGGTCATTTGCATTTGCAGTCACTTCAATAATTTTATGCAACTCTTCAATACTATCGAGTGCATAATCCCGTATACCATAATGAAAGTAGGCTTTATATATTGAATTTCTTGTTTTAATTGGATGCATGAAATAAGCTTTTGCTGAAGGAAGAAGAGTACGGATCAATTCAATTTCTTTCAACGATGAGCAATCAAAATGACGAATACCACCATTCCATAGCATTTGTAGTATTTGGGGTTCTGGATTACATTTAACTGCATAGAGTACTTGTCCAGGAAAACGTGATACAAACCAAGCAGCAGTGGTTTCAATAGTTTTTGGTCGTAAACAATACACTGGTATTGAAGGTTTCAATTTTCTAATAGTTTCATCGACGGAATATAATTTACACGACTTATACGAAGAAATAGTGCCAGCTGGAATAGGCTCTTGAATTTTTTTAACAATATCTTCATTTCCTAAATTACTTTGAATATCAAGCCATCGTAGGAAGACATAGTCTTTACATAGCGTTAAATATTTATATAAACGATCCGCCATATGTACTGTGTTCTATTAGTTGATAATGAAAGTAATATTTTTTTTTCTGTATGGTAGATGATATGTACATATGGGTTTTTATACATGCGATGACAATGTTTATTTGTGAGGGAGTGAGGAATCCCGATCAAATGTATATGACTCAAAATGTCCCATGGGAAATGATATATCATGGCTGAAGGCCATGACTCCTCCACCACCCACGAAGATGCGCAACGCATATCGAAAAAGAGAAGAGAAGAAAAAGAAAAAAAATGAAGAAGAGTGAAAGAAAGAAAGAAAGAAAACTAAAATAGAAACTGTCATGGTAATGTGTAAAATATTCATTGACAGGAATAAACTATTTAGGTGAGATAATTAAATGATGACGATAATAGTCATAAGTATAAAGGATGAATTGTATAAGGAATGTATGACGTAATTAAAATAATCAATTACGAGAATATAACAAGCGTATAATAAGAGGAATGTATGACGTAATAAAAATAATTAATTATGAAGGCAGAAGAGTTTATAAAGGGTATTTCATAAGTAAAGACCCCTTTTTTAAGATAATAACCATGAATAATCATAGGTCTTGTTGATAAATCATCGAAGAGTAAAAGACAATTGATAGTTTAGTTGACTAATTTTTATAAATTTAATGAAGAATATGAATAAATTA
>JAJEKB010019413.1:44936-56139 GCA_022393335.1 Macrotrachela quadricornifera
ATTTTCAGTTTCAAAACATATCGTGATTTTTCTTCCAATACTTTCATTAGATAGGGCAAATGAAGTTCTCTATGACACATAAGTTTCATAAGAGTTCGTCTTTATAAAGAGGTTGTATAGGTAAAATCTTTAGAAAGCACTAAAAAGGTTTGGTCGGATGCTTTTTTGACCAACTGTAGATTGATAAGATATAGATGACGATGATTCACAAACATATAAATCTAGTTTACTAGAATCTAGTTCCATTACAAGTCAATTCTAATGAATAATAGTGAAATCTAAAAGATAAGAACAATAGATCGAAAGACAGTTTTTGTTGTTATGTTGAATTCTTTTCCAGATGTAACACAAATAAAAAATTAAGGTAGATGTCTTCGAAAATCGTTGTCAGAAAAGGATTATTTTTGCAAAGACACGGGAGTGCGGTATAACCATCTCATACCGCGTACCGTACCGTACCGCGACCTAGCAATACCGTACCGTACCGTCTCGCCCTACTTATTTTTTTTCAACACCGTACCGTACCGGTACGATACGGTGCGGTACGGTACGGTACTGGTACCGTGCACCGTCAGTCTCTGATGCAAATTACCATTTTGTTTAAAAGAAGAAAAAAACTGTTTTTTTGATTACCATAAGGATTTTCTGTAACTATTTTGACTTAAAATAAAATAAAAAGGTTGAAAAATACTTTTTCTCAATAAAAAAAATCCCGTCCTCAAAGGGTTAATTCCATTTGAATAATGGACCAGATATTTTCAATAGGCCATACATCATCTAGCTTTGAAACTTAATCTTCAGGCATGATACGGGATGGCATATTTTCTTCGATAAACTCTAATGTCATTTTTGCACGATGAATAGAATCATAATCATCTTGATAAATATAATCATTATCAATATATCTTTCAGCAGTCATGCTTTCCTTTTTACCACGACGCCATTCATACCCATCCAAAAATTCATCAATAAAAATCGGACCATTTCTAGGTATAAGTTCACACCAGCTAATCGCACCCGACATCATAAAACCTTGAAAAAATATTGCTTTCTGTGCTTCTAATAGTTCACGTGGTATTGATTCACGAGTTTGACCATAAACTACATTGTTCCTTGTATTATTCTGCACTTGTAAACCAATCTTAGCTGAATAATCAGAGTTAATGACTAAATGCCACGAAAATTTTTTTGTTTCTTCTTTTCATCCATATTTATCCGATAAAGTTTTAGCACTTTCAACTCGACGTTTTATATAATCATCAGTCATCTTAGATGTTTTAAATCTATGAAATGGTTTGATACGTAAGTCTTTTTTCATCATACGATGAATACTTGCTAAAGATATTCTTAGATTGACAGCTGTTGATCGTTGACCAGGATTACGTTTTTGATGCAAATGTCTTTGCTTGATTTGTTCAATATTTATGATTGTTCTTGGCTTATCTTCCAGTGTTCCTCTTTTTATAGTACATTTCAATAATGATAATAATCCATTGTATGATACTCCATCAGGTTGATAATCTTGCCAAAGTTTTTTCGTAATTTTACGATATCTCCAATGTTTCTTTTCATACCAAGCCAAGATCAATGCTCGTAAGGCTAAGTGTTTTTTTTTACCTTTAACATTAATATTTTGAAAAATGGAAGACATTCTAATCGAAATTTGTATCGAAAATATGAAAGTATGTATTAATGAATTAATCTGATTTGTTATTCGTTAGATATTTAGATAAAATCTAATTATGATTGGAAAAAGGAGAATCATAGTCAACAAACATGTTGCCGTTATGTTTGTTTTTAATTCAATTTTCTTGCTTGTTTTGGAAGAACTCATGGTAACGGAACGTATAACTCGATCGAGTAATGAAAAAAATATGTGAGCATGATTTTATATCGCAGTAAAATAATCATCCTAAGCTAATATTGGACTCATAAAATAAACAGAATATTCGTTATATTACTAACTCTCAGATAATAAATAGTTTAAAAAAGCTAGATAAAAGATGTTATGTATTCTTTTGCGCTAAACATTCCTTGATTTTTTCTAAAGCAAACGTTAGTTTTGAGTTACCGTGTGATTTCAAAGTAAGATATTGTTCTAAAGATCTTTTTTTTTCAAAATTTGAACTTACTAATGATCGACTTAAGTAACAGATCATTTGACAGAATGTAGAATCGCCTCCATTTGTGGTACATATCGTAGTATAGAAACTTATTGAGAATAACGAATAAATGACGTACAAATTGTTTCAAGGTTATTATTAAATTCCCATACGCAAAATGCGCAAAATATTGATTTCTTATACGCGCGTTATCATAGAATCGACCCTGTGAATCTTTATGAATATTTTTGCGTAATAGCATCAGCGTATTCATTGTTATTTCAAACTCTTGGTATCTAATCTTGCACGCATTCATCATTTACTATTAAATCGAGATTGAGTTTACGTGAAAAGAAAAATAACTTGTATTCAATGTACAAGAAAATAAGCATCAAAAGTCATCTATATCGAGTTTCAATATAAATGAAAATCTAAGAGTAATATTTTTTTATCTTGTACATCTAACCAGTTGTCCACGATGATTAACACCCAAATTATTCAAAGGATTTCCAGATCCTAATGATGATAATGGTCGCCTGACTTCTTGTACGGACTGAATTGGTTTATTGTATAGCGAGTTCAGCTGTTGTTTATTGTGTGTATAAGCAAAATTTCCATGTCCACTTGACGATGACGATGACAAGAAGAAAGCCATGTAACATGGTGTTAATAAAAGTAATAATATAAGCTTCGCTTTCAGAAACTTCATTATTGAATTTATCGAAAGAAACGATTTCGTCGGCTTATTACACTTTTTTTAGTACTAGCTAGAGCAAATAGCAACTAATGCTTGTATTTATAAACTTTTTCACGATGATAAAGATTCCGAAGGAAGTATTATACAACATCAAGTACGTAAATTGGTATTCACTTCCTTTGCAATAATAAAAGATAAGATAATACGTTAATGAAAATTTGTAACATGAATCAGAGAATCTAGTAGTATCAAATATCTATACATATTAATTGGAAGGACTATGAATAGAGCCTAACCCACTCATGGTTACAAAAGATTTACTTTGTAGGTTTTTTTCACTCTAAAAGAAGTAGGTACCAATGAGGAAAAAGTAGTTCTTGCCAGCTTCTGGAACTATCAGAAATCGTAAGACACATCAGAATTGGGGTAATCCTTTGCTAATAAGTTACTCAATAATCAGTAATGCAAATGTTTTCAGTCTTTTCTTTCATCAGAAATAGTCTATTTGTCGAAAATAACGACACTGGAGATACATCTATCAAAGATTTGAAATTCTCGCTCATTTTGGGTGGCCATCTGAAAATAGTAATAGACTTTCGTAAATTCTAAAGAGTTTTAGTAAATTCCAATGGATTTTGGCACAAACTCGGAACTTTACTCTAAAATTCATCAGGAACTACAGAATCTGTGGATCCAGAAATTGCTTTCCTCCTCTTAATAGGTTCTCTACTGAATCATCTCAAGTTCAGAGAACTGGTAGAAGTTAAGTTCCACCGGTTTTTTCGGATTTCCGAATAGATGAACGGTACTTCCAATGGGTTTCGTAACTTTTCCGCGGAACCCAGGTAGTTTTGTGTTTTATTTAAAAGTTCCGTATATTATCCGTGGAACTCTTTATAGTCTTATATTCTATCTCAAGTTCTGATATAGAATCTAAGAAATCTTTCATAGTCTATATAAAAGTTCGGTATGTTTTCTATAAAATGATTCAGACATTATTTAAAGATTCGGCAGATATCTTATGGATCATTCATAGTTTCTTAACATTTGAAAAGATTCTACATATCTGTTTCGTAAATTTGATATGCTTCTTGCGTAGTCCTCTTTGGTCCTGATGAAATTCTACAAAAAATTCTGTAGGAAGAGATTTTGGCAGACACGATAGATGTAAAACGAAGAAATATTTGCAGAATATTGTGTGTTTTGTGGAAACAAAAAAAAACTGACACATTTATGACAAAATAAGAAGCAACCAATAGATACAATAGAAAAATGAAAACAGACAGGTAAAAAATTAGACAAAAATGAACTAGTGACAAATTTATAGGTTAAATTCATGAGTCTTTCTAATTTAGAGAGATGCGAGTCTACTATACAAATAATTCTCTCGTAATGTTCGATAAGCTTTAGCCGATAAAACCACAAGTGTCCTGACTTAGACAATAATAATCAGGATAATAATTATCATAAACACAACAATGAGTAGTAGTATTACAAGCACCAGTATAACGACTACTAGCAGGATCACAAAAACCAAATCCAGTAGGACTATAAAATTGATTAGGACAATAAGTAGATGTAGGATGACAATAATAACTACCACCATCATCACAATAAAGAGAGCAGGTAGTGCTAGTGGCAGAAGAATTAAAACTACCAGTGCAAGTCGTAGCACAATAAGCTAAAGTAGTAGTAGTTGTAGTAGTTGTTGATGCTAAATATAAAATTATAATAGTCAATATGTATTAATTTCATTTTATCTAAAAAAGCCCGAGTGTCTACATGCAACTTCTGTAACTAGAATATCGAATGAACGGATATACTTGTAGTTGTAGTTTTTGTTGTGGTTGTTGTAGTTTCTGTTGTAATTGTTGTTGTAGAAGTTGTAGTTGTTATCGCGATTGTTGTAGTGCTTGCTGGATCTTAAGTATAAAAGAAGATTATTCATAATGATGAATGATGATATTTCAGACTTAATGAAAAAATAATATCAGTCAAATTCCAGCTATTAAAAAACATGATCAACAATACCGCTTATATCAGTTGAAAGTATAAGCTTTCGTATTAATTTTCGTTCCTATATTAATCGTTGCATTTTCAAGATAGAAAAGAAATACTCATGATTAAGTGTCAGAAAACTTTAGAGTGATTGAAAAATAACATCGCCTACTATTAGTTTGGAAAAATATTTTCTACATTCAAGGGAAGAGATGAACTGATCTGTTTTCAAAATCACAACTTCTTCAGCTATTTTCCTTACATATTGAGAGATTTGTTGGCATGTTCGCACAATTATAGCAATCTAAAATAGAATCTAAATACGAACGGTCCTTTGTTCCAAGATTGCTGAAGACACTTTGGTGGATTCGGCTCTTTACATTCAACCGTTTGGTGTAATGTTGAATCTCTCGTGCGAACAAACATGGTTCCCGATTGTTTTTAAAAGTGGGAGGGACTAAAATTTGGCAGAAAGGCCAGAAAGTGTTTTAATTGGACTTTCTGTCAGAAAATCAAGAGAACGAGCTTAAAATTCCGGTTTTTGTGCTCGTTTATCAGAAAAATTCAAAAATTTTCGCAGAAAGTCAAACATTGTTGGGGGGGGGGGGGGGGGGGGGGGAGAAGGGCTGGACCCTCCCAGCCCCCCTGATTGGTAGCCTTGCAAACAAATTTTTATTGGTGTTTAATAATGGTGTCCTGATTGATACATTGAACAATTTCTCTTGGTTTTTATATCTTTCAATCTTGTTTCAATAACATTGTGAATAGTATTCTCTTGATCTACAGAGTACAATTTCTTATTAATTCTTTATAACAAGTAGTTTTTCATGCTTTTTTTTATTGCAGATTAGAGATCTTATCACATAGAGGTAACTAAAAGTTCGAAGCTCTATGTGTGAAATTGTGTAAGATAGTCGTATGTATAATAACTTTATTTTAGATATGACTTTCACATTGTTTCAGATAAAATCTGCACTATAATATATATATGCATGAATTCTAATAGGATAAATAGTTGTAGTCGAGATGTTTCGCAGAAGTGATAAGTTAAAATTAAGGTGTTTTCATTCACAACACAATTCGTATAAAAGACAAATCTTTTATGTTCTGAAAATGAAGTAATTGAAAAAAAAATACTTACGTAAAACAAGCACAAGAATCGCAGCAATGAGAGCTGTCAGAAAACCAACACATATACAGCATGCATATATACACCAAGCCGGAAAAATGATCAGACGTCTTTTGCGTTCGTTTTGTCTAATCACGAAGAGATACAACAAAAAATTAATATTTTGACTTACCTATTTGTATTTCTCGCCTCGTTTCTAATGTTAGTGCAACCTATTAATTCACCATTAGGAGCATTTTGTGATCCATCAATGAAAAAGTTATTATTAGATAAACATTTCATATTAAACAAGCTTCTCGTATCCTATGAAAAATGCCTATATACATTGTTATAAAGAAGTAAAAAGGCAATATCATCTAAATTGCTTTCTATGATTCTTTTATCTCTCGTGAGCAGTATTGAAAACGATTTTTTTCTTACCGAAAACGATGATGAATGATGTTGAAAAGGATTTCTGTCACTAAAATAGTTTGAAGTTCTATTTCGGTCTTTGATTGACGATGGAGTAGTGTATGGTTTGAATTCATGATGCTGTTGACTATCAATCGAAGTGCTATTATGATTCTCATTTTCATTAGCTGGAATGTGAAGAGGTTTACGCGATTGACTACTATTAATTATATGAATAGCATTGTTAGATCGTACACTTCTCATTGCTGAATTTGACAACTGAATAGAATATGAACGAAAATAACAAGCAAAAATACATTCAAAGACATTAAAAGAGATTTTACTTGTCTGGTGTATAATCGATGGCGAGGAATTCTTGTCACACGAATTACAGATCCTATATGTCGAATACTAGGAACCACTACATCTCTACTATTCATTGCGTTGTGCCGACTTTCATTTTCACTCATCATCACGAATTGATATTTATATTGAAATAATGAATTTCATTCATGACTTCATCAATGAAAGTAGAGAAAGAGAAAAAGAATTTATATTTATTATATAAGACTTCTTATTTTCATTTTGATTGTTTATTCTTCGATACCCGATAATAAACGTGAATGTGTTGAAATAGTTGATCACATATTTACTGTATGTAAACAGTAAAAGAATAAAAATTCGTACTTTGACATGCATCGAACTCGAACGTTCGAGTTCGATCTACACTGCAGCTATTTTGATTATTTGATGAAAAAGAGTATAAGAAAGCACTTTGATAAGAAATGAATTCTCCATTCGTAAATAATCATATACTCACTTTACAGTGACAAAACAATCTCAAATGCAACGGAGAGACACTTGCAGCTCAAGGTCAGAATTTTATCTTAACTGATATCTGGAATGATCTGTATGAGGATACATAGCTGGAGCAATGGATCTTTACATAGATATTTGTTCAGACAACATTTTCAATCTCTGATTAATTAAGTATTGAACTAAATTCATTCGCTTCATGTTCGATAAAAGTTCTGAAAAATTACAAAACTATAGCTACTTTGAAGAATCTTAAAACATGAACCACTTCATAAAATCTTATACATACTATTTTTGAGACTTAATTTTGACAGGGTTTTTAACGAAATATCTCTGATCTTTCTAAGGGACATCATTATCCTTACCTTAAATATTTATTCATTATTACTATCAAAATGTTCATTACAAAGACGTGTTCATGTCATTCGAGAAGCCCGATGAATTTGAAAGGAAAAATATGATAATAGAAACGAATGTTTTTGTAGTATTTTCACTGATGAGATGACTTAAAACGATATCATGTTTCAGTCTCAGTCTGAGAAACACTGTTTAAAATTTATGTTGGAGCTTTTCATTTTCCTACGACGAGCAGCCTTCGAAATACTTTCTTCATCATTCTGAATATATTCTTTCTATCTAATAGATCCCAGATATGAATTCTACATGACAGAAAATTAAAATATTATTGTGTTAAGTTCAATAAGTTTAACTCGCATATCAGTTTGTAGGTTTTTAACCCTATCACCGCGACTCGGTTTTCTGAGGAAAATAGCTGCAATATATTAATCTTCATGCGTGATCACGCTCGATAAATGCGTTCATTGATATTTTGTTTATGTGCAGATATTTGTTTTTCTTTCTGTTATTTGTGTTATCACATGATAGGTCTTTTATTACATAGGACTGAATAGTTATTCGAGTCTGTCTTTTTCGTTAGTAAACATATTGTGCAGTAACAATGAAATAACAAAGCAAACTTCTAATTTTGTCTCCTACGTTCTTTTCATAGTATTATCTTCCATTCTTTCTTTTCATTCGCATGAAGAGTAAGGGTGTATGTCTATAAAGGAAAACAAGGTATAAATTTATCTGCTCAGTTATCAACGTATTATACATGCCTCTGACAGTTCAAAAAGCCGTATCAAAAGGTGGCATTTGAGATGATGTTTGGGGTGT
Organism: Macrotrachela quadricornifera; assembly: GCA_022393335.1. Lineage (NCBI taxonomy): Eukaryota > Metazoa > Rotifera > Eurotatoria > Philodinida > Philodinidae > Macrotrachela > Macrotrachela quadricornifera. Next base: position 53,245 of record JAJEKB010019413.1, read on the forward strand.
CAATAGTAAATGCTTGTTTGATTTACAAAGAAAATTATGACACAAGCCGTATGACGATGCTATAGTTTCGTGAAAGTCTTGTACGATCTTTACTTCTTGGTATGCTATACGAGATTCTAAAACCTAGTTTAAGAGAACGTTCAACAAGCCAAACGAAGCGCAAACTTACTGATCACAAGCTCAAAGAAATGGAAGGATCTGCGTGCGATGACTGCAGACACTGTGCTGGCTGCTATGAAAAAAACAGAGAACAACAATCAAGAGAAGTGACCTATGGGGCAGCAAAGAAAATAAAAACCTTCTGTCCTGACTGTGATAAATTTTTCTGTCTTGAATGTTTTAATCAGAAGCATCATGTTATGGAATAAAAGACTTAAAGAATACCAAAGACAGTGCAAATGACAAACTATGTTTAACGTCTCGCCGAAGAAGAAGGCAGAAGCAAGCGCTTTTCTATACAGTTTCTTCTTAAAGTATAGCGTGGCCCACCGGTGGGCCACATCGCGGTAAAAGGGTTAAGGTAAAAATACCAATTGGATCATGCAATTCTTAGAATTTTGCTGTGACCCGAGGAAAAATGCAGTTTCATCTTGTGCCGCTTTCGTTCAACGTTATTATATAAATTCTACATTGATCTACCGATTTATAGATCTTTTATAGATTTTGACAGAATCGTCGCTAAGAAAGCAAGGAAACTGTTTCATTCATTCATTCTTGTTAGATTCTTGACAGGATTATCAAAACTGAGTTTAAACATTTCCTTAAGATAATCCTGGAACGATTCTCACTGATTTCTTGTATTTTCTGATGAAGATCTTGGTTACATTTGTATTTTTCGTAACGAGCCAAATGACCTGTTTCTAAGGAATTCCGTGTAAGATTCTGATCGAAGCTTGCCAGACTTAATCATTTCAGAATTTTTACTAATGTTTTTCAATTCTTTCTAAAACTATTCTCTAATATTATATAAATCTTGACAGGTTCTATCTATCACGATTGAAGTCAGATTTTAAGTTAAATTTGATGAAATTCATTGTACAGGTTTTTCAGTTTCCTGAATCAAATCGAAAGTGAACTTGATAGGATTTTGTATAATAAATATGGAAAAAATCCGAGCAGGTGCTTGAGTAAACCTTGAATAGAATCCTTCATATTAACCCCTTGAGGACCGTGGGACATACCTTGTCCCATCTATGTTTCAGTAGAGAAAAAAATATTTACTTTACACTAAACTAGTACATAGGTGAGGTCATTAAGATCATAGCCAACCGTATCTATTCTCTTTCTCGTAAAGAAGAGTCTTACAAACATTAATTGTCTGCTTGCTTGCTTATGTGTCCACAGAAAATCAAAACAACATGAGGATTGACCGAAGGGTAATTGGGGTTGAAGAATCCGAATCTGATGTTAGTTTCTTAAAATTTCTTTGAGAATCATTTTCTTACACAAAGGACCACTTTTTTACAAAAAAAGTTTTATCAGAGTTGTTCGAAGGGTAATCGAGGACGAGGAATTCAAATCTGAGTCAGTTTTCTAAACATTTTTTGAAGGTCAATTTTTCAAACAAACGACAAATTTTTAACAAAACAATATTTGTTATTATGAGGTTCAGTCAAAGACAGTTAATATCCAGGAACTTGGATCTGACTTCGGTTTTTTTAATTTTTATAAATGAATAGCTTGAAGGTAGTTTAGAAACACGATTTCTACGAGAAAGAGCTGAGCGAGTCATTAAACGAGCGCTACTTGTTTTCAAGATAAATTCGTGATAAACTTATTTCATTAAATCTATTTGAAAGTGATACAAATAATATTCCCTCTACTGGAAGGAGGGTATACGCCGAGTGAGTTAGTTGCGTTCGTTCGTTCGTTTGTTCGTTCGTTCGTTCGTTCGTTTGTCCGTTCGCTCATTATTGGCATTCATTTTTCTACTAATATATGCATATTATATAAGGGTTGACCGAAGGGTTATCGAGGTCGAGGGATCCGAATCTGATGTTAGTTTTTTGAAATTTTTTTGAGGATCACTTTTTTACACAAAAGACCACTTTTTTTACAAAAAAATTTTTTTTTATAAGGGTTGACCGAAGGGTAATCGAGGTCCAGGAATCCGAATCTGATGTTAGTTTTTTGAAATTTTTTTCAGGATCGTTTTTTTACACAAAGGACCATTTTTTTTACAAAAAAAATTTTTTTTATAAGGGTTGACCGAAGGGTAATCGATGTCGAGGAATCCAAATCTGGTGTTAGTTTTTTGAAATTTTTTTGAGAATCATTTTTTTACACAAGGGACCACTTTTTTTACAAAAAAATTTTTTTTTATAAGGGTTGACCGAAGGGTAATCGATGTCGAGGAATCCAAATCTGATGTTAATTTTTTGAAATTTTTTTCAGGATCGTTTTTTTACACAAAGGACCATTTTTTACAAAAAAAATTTTTTTTCATAAGGGTTGACCGAAGGGTATTTGAGGTCGAGGAATTCGAATCTGATGTTAATTTTTCCTAATTTGTTTGGGGATCATTTTTTACAGAAAGAACCACTTGTTTTTACAAAAATTTTTTTCCCTTTTCTGAAGGAAAGGGTTATAGGCTCGTTAAAAATCGTTAAAGTTTGTTCGTCACGTAAACCAATCAGATTTCTTCGGTCTGTAATCTCGATAATAATAGAATGTCATAGTTCCAAAAAATGCTCCTAAAGGGATTTTGGGCTCGAGGAATCGAATAATACCATTAGTTTTTTATGATCTTGTAACAAAATTTTTTTACGATAAAACGACTTTTTCTGAAAAAAAAACGTTTTCATTCAAACGTTTGACCAGAAGGTTTTTGGGACCGAGAAATTCATTATCACCATTAGTTATTTATGATCTCGTAACAAAAAAAATTTTTTTCGA